>JALBCR010000451.1:0-166868 GCA_030710515.1 Abscondita cerata | reverse complement strand
TCAAGCCCACATTCGTTCAGTTACGTAAATTGCTGGAACACTATATATATATATTATTCCATTTTGGATTTGCTACAACAATTCTAGACATATTTTGTGTATAATGTCCTATACCTAAGTCTAACTGTTTTGAACTTATTTTAAATTTTTATGGTCAAAAATGACGTTTTCAGGCCTAAACAAGATTATAAAATTTTCCTATACTAATGCCTTTATTATTTAATTGGAATGGGTTTCCTTGTAGCAGGGGACCTATTTTAGTGGGCTATGTCGATATTTTGATAATAAATTAATACAGGGTGATCAAAAAAAAATTAGAATTAAATTCTAAAACACGTCAAGTCATTTTTTTTTTTTTTAAATGCAAGGTTGTGTATTCAAAAAATTCATAGTTTTCGAAATATTGGCAATTTAACTTTTTTTTGTTGCACAAATGCTGTTGTATTTCTTTTTAATATGAATGGATTATTAGCTAGTTGGCCGATGGCGTTAGAAAACAATCATCTGTCAATAATATGTCAAACTGTTAAAAATTTTCAATACTCATGCCGGGACGCTTAAATTATACAAACGAAGATTACATAAATTTATTTCTTATTTATGGACAATGTGATAAAGTTATATCAAGAACATGTGTTACATTTGCAGCAAGATACCCGCAAAGACGAAACCATCACCAAAAGCCCTTAAACGAATAATAGAAAACTTCAAACACTTTGGACCCGTTAATTCAAATGAACAGATAAATAACCTTATTATTTGATTAACAAGAAAGAAGAATTAATTAGAGACCAAAGTTAAAAATAATTTTTTATTAAATGTTGAAATTGACGTCCTTGAACTTCTTAGACATTTTCGCATCTGAATAGCAAATTTTCATGGGTCGCCTTCCTTATTGCTTCACGTGTTGAATTTTGAAACTCAGTCCTAACTCGCTGCATGCAGTCTACTTTGGTGGTTAACAGGGTGTTATAAACTCGAATTTTAATTGTACCAAAATAAAAAATCGAGCACTGAGATATCTGGGGACCGTGGTGGCCAAAGGAAGGGTCCATTGTTTGCCATCCATTGATCATAAAGGCGTCTTGTAAAAATTGTTGATTAATTGGCTACTATGTGGAGGTGCGCCGTCATGTTGATAGAATAGATGTCTACGATCAGCCAAAGGTAAATTATCTAAATAATTGTGCAGGATGTTCAGATAGCCTTCACCTATTTAATAAGTTAAGAAATAAATTATTTTCAATGGTTTCAAAAAAGGTTAACTTACCTTTTAAATTTTCTTGATAAAAATGTAATGCCACGATGCCAT
The DNA here is from genome assembly GCA_030710515.1 of Abscondita cerata. Lineage (NCBI taxonomy): Eukaryota > Metazoa > Arthropoda > Insecta > Coleoptera > Lampyridae > Abscondita > Abscondita cerata. Next base: position 165,556 of record JALBCR010000451.1, on the reverse strand, counting down.
CGTTTCTTTACTGCATCATAAACATTAAATTGCCAAGATTCTTGAAGATTTCGCTCTCTAATAACGTGGACATTTGATTCACTCCAATAATGGGAATTTCGCCGATTAAAAATGCCGTTTTTGTAAATTTGGCTTCGTCTGTCCAAATGATGTTATCAAGAAAAATTCGTTTTCTTGCGACCAGGTTAAAATAAATTTGCTGAAATCAATCTCCTTAAAACAGTCTCTTTTAGATGGTGAACCATGGAAAATGAATACGGATGAAATTTATGTTTGCGTAATATTCTTTGAACTGACGATTTGCTTAATCCAGACTCTAATGCAGCTTGTCTTACGGACATTGTTGGATGTGCAGCAAAATATCCCAAAACAGCAATTTCAACATTTTCATTATTAACGACAGGTTTATTTCTCTGTACATTTGGTTTAACGGATCCAAAGTTTTTGAAGTTTTCTATTATTCGTTTAAGGGCTTTTTGGCGATGATTTCTGTTTTTGCGGGTATCTTGCTGCAAATGTAACACATGTTCTTGATATAACTTTATCACATTGTCCATAAATAAAAATACATTTATGTAATCTTCGTTTGTATAATTTAAGCGTCCCGGCATGATTATTGAACATTTTTAACAGTTTGACATATCCTTGACAGATGATTGTTTTCCTAACACCATCATGGCCAACCTAGCAATAACCATTCATATTAAAGAAATACAATAGCATTTGTGCAACAAAAAAAAGTTAAATTGCCATGTATTCCGAAAACCATGAATTTTTTAGTAGACAACCTTGTACCAAGTCAACTTTATTTTGATACTAAATAAGATAAAATTATAAAAACAGGGTGCTTGCGTTTAAAAAAATGACTTTTGACGTGTTTTTTGAATTTAATTTAAATCTTTTTTATCACCCTGTATTAATTTATTATCAAAATATCGACATAGCCTACTAAAATAGGTCCCCTGCTACAGGAAACCCATTCCAATAAAATAATAAAGGCATTAGTATAGGAAAATTTTATAATTTTGTTTAGGCCTGAAATCATTTGACATAAAATTTAAAATAAGTTCAAAACAGTTAGACTTGGGTATAGGACAGTTATACACAAAAATATGTCTAGAATATTATGTTAAATCCAAAAATAGAATAATATATCGGGTGTTCCATTTAAAATAAGCAAGTTGACACCTACTTCCGGTATAATCGTGGAAGGGCCACCATCTTGAAAATATTTCTAGCAGAACTGGCCCCGTCAATGTTAGTTTAATACCAAATTTTCAAATTATTCCCATGTACAGTTTTCCTATAATCTATCGATGGGGTTCCCGGTGGGACACCCTGTATGTTGTGCATTTTCTCGCGATTATCGGAAAAATTTTTGTTTTTTGGGTAGACAGTTCATTTTTTCTTGTCGCGACAGTGATGTGATGTAAAAAAAAGAAACATCCATTTTGGTCGTATAGTTCCCGAGATACGGCAAATTTTGCCCGTGCAAGCGATTTGAAGAATGCGCGTCACCGAACTCGGCCGAAGGCGTAAACGTCGAGTTTTGCATTTTTTTTAACAATTACAATGTCGTATGACGCAGATTTCAGAAAAACACTCGATTTTATTCAATCATTTTTATTGAATTAAACGTTAGTTATGACACTTTAATTAAAAATTGATATCTCAGGAACTAAAAAAGTTTTAAAATTAAAAAAAAATGACAAATACTAGTCCTTTAACATACTTTTCAGTCTCAAAAAGTGTGCATCAAAAAAGTTTTAAAAAGTCTATTAATTTCATTGGTTAATTAACGTTTTTTTTAAATACCTTACGGCCGTTCTATGAGGTTTAAAAATCTGTAACTTTCACAATTTACTCTTTTTATCACCACAAAAGCGTAAAAAAATTGGAAACCCACCAAGTGCCTTACAGAAAAATCTCAGCCAGTGACATTTGAAACTTTCCAATTCGTTATAAACGAAATATCGCAATATCATCATATCGTCATCAATATTTGTTCTACGACTTTTCATTATTCAATTATACGCATTTTAATTTTTTACAATTTTTTACGGTTTTTACTTATTTTACGTTGCAAAAGTTTTTTATTTTTTTGGCTAGATGTATAAAAAAGCTGAGATCCTAACGAACAACTTTTCCTTTAAACATTTTTTTATCCGACCTAACCTTCAAAAGATAGAAGCCAAAAACTGAAGATTTTGTCCTTAATTAACAAATTGTGAAAGGTGTGCATACAGTGTCGATGTCAACTTTTTGATATGTTATTTGTAACGGCCTAAACGTAAAAAAATTGCCCGTATACACGAGTTCTACTTTTCGTTCCTTTTCGATCTCTTTTGACTGGACTAAATAAAATATTGTTTTATGCATTTTATTGAGTACAAACCTGTTTTAGTAAAAGAATTTAACCCAAGTTTTGGTGTAAATCCTGAAAACGGATTTGTTGGTGCATTAGAAGAAAACAAGGAACTGTAAGTAACTTGATTGATATTTTTGAAGAACTACCGTGTCTGTAGTGGTTTCGTGTGCGGTGGCAAATATTCGATTAAAATAAGATCTCCTTGCGGATTTTAGTTTTAATTTGAATGTATATTTTTATGTCGTTGTTCGAACAAACAAACTGAGACGGGTGTAGCAAAGTTCAAATTAATGCTAAATTCATGTATTTTTATTTTTTCTAGACTACCCTCTCATTTCGGTTGTAAATCTATTTTTTTTTGTTGGTTCTTGTATGTGTATGTAAACGTCGGTAAAATCTTGTTTCGCATTTTAATGGGTCTGGTACGGGGGTTGATTTTCGTCCGTTTGTTTTTAGTAAAAGCGTATGCGTTGTTTTTGTTTAAATAATATACGACCGTGGTGTAATCTTTGTACAGTTTGATATTTTGAATTTCAATAGAAACCCGGACGTAATTCATGTTTTTTATTTTTTTGGAAGGTGTCCTTTAAGTGTTTACGTTTTTACCTATTTTTTAGTAAGCATTTGTTGTATATATAAAGGATTAGGGTAGCGTCTGACAACTCCAACTGTGACTCGTATTAAAGACCTTCAGTTTTTTGTAAAGGTAAGTGAGAGATATTTTGTAAACCTACCCCTCTCCGATGAATTAGCTAGATAGAACAAGAGGTAAGGAGTAAATTTAATAATAAATGTATTATACAAAACTCAATGGAATTTGAGATAATTTGATTTTCAATTTTTCTTAAAAAAGTTGATGTTAATATGTTAAAAGTAATTTTCAAAAAATTTACGCCCACTTTGTGGAACTTTTTGATGGAATACTTGCCCAACACTATGGTCTTCCGTATGGAAATAAAAATATCTCTTAGCATTTCCATCATGTGATAATTTCAAAGAAAAACTTGTACAAAATAATTTTTCAAAATCAGATGTGATAATTTTTTGAGGTTTTTTAAATAATTCTCAACGCTTCTTGCGTACAAATTGTGTTAAAACTTCCATGTTGCAGTAGCTATCGAACAAGCTGCGAATCTTACAACAAACCCTTAACAGTTCCAAAAAAAATAGTAAAAATGAAGCAGTCGACGGAATTTATTTAACTGATGTCCACCATTAGACCTTATACATAGAAGTTAGCTGTAAATTAAATTAACAATAAGTACATTAGTACTTAATTTTTATAAATCTTGTTCAAAATGGGAGCCCCTATTACGTATACACGCACGGCAGCGTCTTCTTATTTCTGTTTTTGTCACTCTCGTGGTCAATGTATTTTGTATACCCCATACAAAGTAATCCAGAGGAGTTAAATCTGGATTTCGCGCTGGCCAAACTATTGGGCCTGCTCTTCCAATCCAACGGTTAAGGAAACGTTCATTCAGCAAAAATCCGTATCGTCAGCCTATAATGCGCTGGACAACCGTCGTCCTGAAAAATCATTCGCGCTCTGGCGGCTAAAGGAACATCTTCTAGAAGCTCCTGCAGGTGATTTTCTAGAAAATCTTCATAGATCTCTCCGTTTAAATGTTAAGGTAAAAAGTAAGGCCCTATTAAATAGCGGCCAACAACTCCCATCCATACATTTTCTGAAAACTTCCTTTGGAAACTAGTTTCCCTTATTAAATGTGGATTTTCTTTCGCCCAATAGTGCATGTTATGAAAATTGGTTATTCACTCGCGATTAAATTTAGATTCGTCCGTCCATAAAATGTTGGTTAAGAAGTTTTCATCCGCCTCTGAATTTAACATAAAGCAGCAGAATTCTAATCTTCTTCCAAGATCACCTTCATCTAAGCCCTGGACAGGGGTATAATGGTAAGGATGGCATCCAACTCCGCGTATCGTAGACCAGACTTTTCATTGTGACACACCAGTTTGCCGCGCCACTTTAGCAGTGGAAGTGCCTGGGTTATTTTCAAAATGAATTAATATTTCTTCCTCATCATCTGGTTGATATACGCGAGGAGCACCGGCGTCCACTCGCCGACGTTTCACTGAACCATTTTCTGCGACATTTATATCTGTCGTACTAAATACACGAACATTCGGTGTGCGACGGTTTGGAAAGCGACGTTCATATTCCCGACGAGCTTCTGCAGCATTCCTATCGCAATATCCGTATAAAAATAAGATGTCGGCGTATTCTGCATTGCTATTTCAGTTAAACAGCAATAACAACGAAAATCTGCAAAACCGAACTTAAAGAACTTAATACCACTAGTTATAACAAAGAATCTTCAAATATAAACTTAAGACTGTCAAAAAGTTATACGAGTGAAACGTCATATTCTACCTTCAGTTGTTTATCCGCCCACTTCACATGGAAAACGTATAAGGTCTAATGGTGGACAGCAGTTAAATAAATTCAGTCGACTGCTTCATTTTAACTACTTTTTTTTGGAACTGTTAAGGGTTTGTTGTAAGATTCGCAGCTTGTTCGGTAGCTATTGCAACAAGGAAGTTTTAACACAATTTGTACGCAAGAAGCGTTGAGAATTATTTGAAAAAACCTCAAAAAATTATCACATCTGATTTTGAAAAATTATTTTGTACAAGTTTTTCTTTGAAATTATCACATGATGGGATATTTTTTATTCCATACGGAAGACCATAGTATTGGACAAGTATTCCATCAAAAAAGTTTCACAAAGTTGGCGTAAATTTTTTGAAAATTACATTTTAACATATTAACATCAACTTTTTAAGAAAAATCAAAATATCTCAAAATCCATTGAGTTTTGTATAATACATATTAGGGTTAAATTTACTCCTGACCTCTTGTTCTATCAGATCTCTAAAGGAATGTATCCAATTACCAGTGACCCTGTATATTAGTTTTTAACTACTTACTTGCACGTCATTAAATTAATGTTTAGTTATCAAGACGTACCTATAGTATTTTTTTGTAATAATGTTAAGAGTAAAAACAGATTACGAAAATTACTTATAGTTTTCCGAAATCTGAAAATTGTCTTTCTGAAGGTGATTGTGACACATTTTAATTAAAGTACTCATTTTTTGTTTAGACATTAATTTATTTTTATTTTGTATTTTTTCTACATTATAAAGTCATCTTTCTCCTGTTGTTAATGCTATGCTATGCACGAGTAAAAAGCAGGAGCAAGTAATTACACTGACAAGAAAAAGCAAGCACCTTTTTTTGTCAGTATAAACAGGATTTAATTGGTTCTGACCTATAAATTAAAGCATTGTCGTTTGTGAGTAATTTATGAGATGGATTGTCACCTGAATTTTTCAGGCATCTCTTTTAATACTATTTTCTACTTTTGACTACATTTTGTTGTCGATTTTTTTTGACCAAATAATTCGCTAAAGTTTCCTTAAAAAAACAGAATATCAATGTTTCAATTGACATAAAACATCCATAAAAATTCGTTGTTTAATACGCCTAGCTTAAAAGTAAACTGTAAGCGGTCTGCGTTCTTACAGTTACAACGGACAACACCCAAGAGACTTATATACAATTGTACCTTTCTTTACAAAGTAATGATTATTTATATATTCTCGCTATTAATATTTAAGCTTCTTTTCGATTTAATCCAAACCTTTTTTTACACGCGTAAACATTAACGGCATCCAAATGTTAACATGTATATAAGAAAACTTTTATTGCAAGGACCGAACGAAATTTTCGCGAAATTGTATTCCAAGAAAATATATTCTTTTTTTAGAATCGCCCCTTTGTTTTATTGCTCTACCGAGATCTCGTTATTCATAGTAGAACTTTAAAAGTGGGTTACTTTTTACATCTATTTTAAGGTATCGGTTATGGTTCTAATCGTAAAAACAAAGGATATAAGTTTGGACTTTTTTTTAAAATAAATTTGCAAATGCAAGCGGTTTTAGCATATTCAATATGTACCTAAGACGTAATTACAATCAAAATGTCATTAATATTTTGTGCGATACAAAAAGACTATTTCTATAATACTGTAAGATTATGAAGGAAGGGTAACGACATAAAGTTGATCGTTTATCTTTGTGATAAACGGCCACAAAATTAGAAATTGTTGAAATAAAATACAGAATCAAACGAGCACGTTTCTGTTATCCTTTTTGCGGATCAAATGGTTTGAAATAGATATAGCACAACATATACGTATACATCCAGTAAATTGATTTTCAATATTTAGTACGTTGTGTGCTTTTTAAATACCATATCGATTACAATAATTGAATTATTAAAATATTCTACAAACTCAATATTTTTCATTTTCATTTTAATTGTCATTAAAATTGAGAAAATAAAATGTTAATAACATTTAAGACAAGCACTAGAACTACAGTAGTATGTGAAAAACATATTAAAACGTACTGACATACATTTTAAAATGTTAAAAACCTTGAAAATGGCCTTGATAAAATCCACACAATGTTAGGAAAAACGTCGGGAATTGCAACCTACTAAGTTGTTTTGTGCACCTCACTTCCACCAAGAATGGTTCTAATGTATGTCTCAAAAGTTTTAGCACGAAAAGTTTTGGCATAGATCAGACGATTTAGGGCAATTTCAGAACGGGTTTAATTAGTTTAATTAAAAAGATTATAAACAATAGAATGTTCATTTCAAATTAAATGTAAAGGTTCAAGGTCTTCAACGATAAGTAATCTTTTGCGTACATATGTGTTACGCCACGAAATTTTAAGAACAAGTACGCAGCATAAAGAATGCCAATCTAGCTCAAATGGCGAAAGGAGTAGATTAAAAAATTGACTCACACTTACCTTCAACGAAGACTAAAGGTCCTTAATACGAGTCACAGTAGGGATTGCCAGGCGCCGTCTTAATCTTTTAAATATTTATATCAAATGCTCACTAAAGAATAGGAGAAACGTAAACACTTGAAGCAGCAATAAAAGAATAAAATAATTACGACCAGTTCTCTATTAAACTTAAATTTGATCATGTTAAACCACCGAACATAATTTAATACTAAACCCACAAAAAAAATAAAGATACCATAGATGTCTAATGTCTAATTTGTTTCACATATAGCAAACTCACACCCAAAGCCTGAAAGTTTTCTGAAGTAAAAATGCATAACTTACTTACGTCGGATTTCTTCGATCCATAAAACGAAGGATAATTCACTAGGAACAATTTGTACTAATCCAAAGTTCTCGTATCTAATGCATTCTTACGGTATTGCATTTTTCTCGCAATAATTCGCTGAATCAAAAGGAAGACAATTCATCCGCTGCGCGGTTATTTCGATTATTTTAATAAATCAAACGATACTCTCTTAAGCGTTCGCAAAACGGAAGTTTCTTTTGTTTATGGCACACTTAGCTTAACATTGCATTAGCGCCCTCGATAATTTTACGTAATCGTACACTTTTTGGCACTTAGGCGGTTGTTTTAATTCTTAAAAACAACACAAATCCGCGCAATTCGGTACATGTCACTCGTAGTGAGTCTTCTTAAGAACTAAACTTAAAAGCTATTAACAATCAAAAGGTTTAAGGGTCTCCCCTCTTATCATTTCCTACACAAAAAATTAACGTGTCAATATTTTCTCAGAAATAATAAACAAAACTGATTTTTCAGAATTTAGATCGTGGGTACAATCCGTGTGTTATTCACTTAGTCAAAACAAATGTTTAATTTAATTGATAAAGGCGAGCTGTTTCTCTGGGAACAAACAAAGAAACCTTTGCGATAGCAAAAGTGCGACTTATGTTGATTAAATTCAAAGAAATCGAGTGTGAAATTATTGAAACAAGCATTTCCTAAAAACCTAATTGTGTGAACGTTACAATAACACCAATTGATTTAAACAAACCAAAAAAATATTAAATGACAAAAACAATATTCCAGTAAACATGACCATGAATACACACGTGCATTGCAAAGTAAATGAAATACATACTTCGAAACTATAATACATTCTAACTCAAAAAAGCGCTTACAAGCCAAAATGATTTGCGCGTTTAAAACAAAACAATTTTTCACCCAAACAGAGGTGACACTCGTATCAACTTTGGACCGTTTGTATATTAACCTCCCGAAGTTTACTGAAGATCCTCCGTCTTAATTGTTGCATATTTTAGGTTTCCCAACTTTCATTATATATTTTTATAGACAAACGAGCCCAGAAATCTTCAATTGGCTGAGCCTGCAGTGAATTAAGAGGGTTGTCATTTTTCGGTACAAAAGGTATGTTTTGAGCATTTTTCCAATTCTGAGTGTTACGTGCATAATGACACGAAGCTAGATTCAGTTAAAACTAAATATCATCTTGAGCATGATTCTGGTGGATAAAATCAACCAATTTTGTTAATCAGTTGTTAATGTAGCTCTGACTATCCACAACTTCCTCTCTAATTTGTCCCACATAAGGTGTTACGGTATTATTTTCAAAACTAGAACGTATATCGAGAGCCTTCTTAAAAACGTGTGTCGTGTATAGCAGGTTACAACAAAAATCGAATTTGTCGCGCATGTTACTAATTTTCTATGGGTGGAAAAACGAGTTTTGGGGACAATCAGCGGACATTTTCTTTTTCCTTCTACATGGGTGTTGTGGCGTGCCTCTTGAAGTTAAAATTTTACACATAAATTATTACTGTGTGTTTCAAGATTCCCAAGTCGAATTGGTTATTAAATTTAAATCCGACCGCATTCACCGTACACTTTGCTTTTTTTTGTTTCGTGGTTGTGTTAGTTCTAATTACGACGTATGCTTTAGCACGTAAGTTGATCTTATATTCTCATCGTGTATTACACCTGGATAACTCCTGGAGGTGCTGAAATGGCTATTTAAGAACTCTTCGGTCTGCAGGGGTCGTTTATTCTGCATAATCCATACTTTGAGGACATATATTCGCCATCCGTTCTTTGCTGCATACTTTTCTTAAGGGAAATCATGGAGTTACCTACCTTTTTGAGCTGTCGAATACTGCGCTTGCAGGAACTTTCATTCTCGGAACTCATATTACAGAATACAGCTAAGATTTAATGTTTAAGTAATCTATTCAATATTAATGTGTATAAAGCTCACGTACATGTGACATTAAACGGTTTGAATCTCTAGCATTTAAGCAAAATTTTATTCGGGGTAGACTCCACCACCGACGTTTGGTTTTGTTTTTAACAGCTCCATAAGTGCTTGAGCGCTTTACATAGAGTGGTTGAAGCTAAAACAAAGGGCCTTTTGAGTTGGCGGGAGTTACTTACCTTTTTAATCCGAGGTTAAGTTAGTTTTAAGTCACCGTGTGTAAGTGACGTGTGTACGTCGAGTCTTCTTAATAACCAATCCTCAATTGAAACGCTAACTTTAATTTAGGTGTAACTAAAAAGCTTACCTGAAATTCGACACATTAATTGCGAGCTTTAATTAATGTTGTTGCTAACGCACATAATCATATGCGACAGTCTCTCTATTTTTGTCACATTCTCCTAGTACTTTAAGTTTTATTTGCTATATTGAATTGTCTATTTGTCTCTCTGATTTGTGTTTGTTTTAACGTATTAAACCTTTAGTAAAACCTGTTGAACTCTTGTTGGTCGGTTTTATTTTTGCTATTACCATCCTGCGCGAAACATTTCGGTTTTCAAAAATTCGAACTATTTTAGCTTTAGGCATCTGTCCAACCAAATTATAAATACTTTCTCTATGATCTAATTTATTAGACATTACAAAGCAATGAATGTCAAAAACTGACATGTCATTAGAATGATAGATCAATAAACTACTTTTTAGTTTTAAAATAATTTTATCATAGTTTTTTATTTGTGCCAAAACTTTTGAGACATACGTTGTGTAAAAGCATACTATTAAAAACTATAGTGTATACCGTAAAAATAAAAACCCTACTTCCATGAATTGATCAAAATCTCTAGAGTAAATCTCTAATAATGAAAATATTGTCCACTTACAAATATTTCAGAGCCTAGAAGATGAAAGTAGATTCATTACTTAAACGAAACCATTTAATTCCATTTAATAGATCATGCGATTATTCAAAATTTGGAAACATTTCAAGAAAATCTTTTTCCCAAAATACTTTTTTGTTACTTTTAATAACACAATAAATTTTATAACTTTTACAAAGTTAATAACAGAACATTACATCATGCGTGCAGGAGCCCCAATCAGTTACTTTTTTCTATCGTTTTTCTACATATAGTTACAGGTGTGTTGTTGAGATATAAATAAAAAAAAATTTAGTACTGATAAAGGCGGTCAGAAACCTACTCGTAGCTCTTACGTCGTAAAGTGGGTCGCAGAGATGATGATGGCTTCTAAAATAACACAGTAATTATTCTGAAACAGTAAAACTTAAAAATAGTAAAACAAACAAACTTGTAGAAGAAGGACTAAAGAATTTATTCTAACGAGATTTGCCGAAGTGAGGCGACTAACAATCGACACACATAAAATCGTGGCCCGGTTTGTCTGTCTATATGTTCGTCTTCTCCTCCGAAACGGCTGAACCGATTTTGGAAATCAATACGTCAAATTCTTAGGCAGAGTCACACGTTGACCTGATTTTTGACCTCTGACCTAGAGCGGTGACCTCATATAAATCCAGGGAAACATAGGCATGTTAAATAGTTCAGGATGTCAAGGGGAATGTTTTAAGATAGGTTTCCAAGCTGACCTGACCTTTGACCTCTAACCTGGAGCAGTGACCTCAAGTCTAAAATTTTAGGTTTGTCTGGATTAGGCCTATTTTCAAATGGTTTTCATTACTAGTTTTAAAATAATAATAAACACAACAATTCATAGAGTGTTACAATCAATTTAGTCAATTACAGTCCGTTAACATTAATTATAAATTAAGAATATATGCCATAAATTTGAAATCATAATAACATTATTACATTTTCAAAACAAAACTTTGATAAAGAACTGCGAAATATTAAGCAGATTACATCATACAATGGTGTTCCGGAATCAATTGTTACAAACATAATTAGAAAACATAAACATAAGTTAAACATTAGAAACATTACAACGTTAAGAACTAGTAACAGCAAAATAGATAAGAAATATGTTAAATTACCAAATTATCCCACATACACAAAAGGACCTGAAAAAATATTTTTAAAATTTGATTATGAAACAGTAATCTCTAGTAGTAACAACTTGCAAAATCTTTTAGGCAATCCGAAAGACCCAATAGAAATTTGTGATAAATCGGGAATATATAAAATAAATTGTAAAGACTGTAACCAAGTATATATAGGGCAAACCAATAGACTTATTAAAACTCGTTTTAAAGAGCACTTATCTCATGTCAAATATCATCGCACAGATAGGTACAGTGTTGCAATGCATATGCTTGAAAATGGCCACAGAGTAGGCGACATTGAATTATTAAGAGGGTAAATAATAAAAACAAACTTGATTCTTGTGGAAATTTTTAAAAACAGAAATTTGCTTATAAATTATGATGATAACGGTCCATTAGAATTTTCGGAATTATTCAAGCTTATATAAGAATCAATGAAGTGACACGCAGATAGTATATAAATGCTTCCTATTGTTTTTATTTTTAGTATCGGTTCGCAGATGATGATACACGTGTCCGAGTAAAACTTTTAGTGTTTTCCCGTTTGTTAAAATAGACGCTGGAGTTTAGTGTTCCATTCTTTTGATATAATATTATTTATTTTTTATTCCAGCAATGAGCACACTAAAATTTAATCAACTTTTATTTTTAAATTGCTTGAAAAAGTACACTAAAATAGGAGATAAGAATAAAAATTAAATGTTATATAAGTTTATTTTATTTTTTAGACTCCTGAAAGTGGTTGAAAATTAATTTCAAAAATAATAAAATTGATTCAACATACAATAAAAAAGTATAAGAAATATTTTCCTCTTTAAAACGATTTATTGTGTGGTCAGAAAAGTTTTTCTTTGTATTTACTTCAATTTGCATAGAAAATCATCTACTTTGAAACATTCGGCACCGGACATGCAATAGTAAGAAAAATAAAAATGCAAAATTGAATGGAATATTTTATGAAAAAAGTATAAAAAGAACGCGTTCAGTCTTTCATTGCGTCGCAAAATTGTCAACATGCTTTGTCAATTTCCACGCATAATAGAAAAATTTTCCAATAACCATTTTACATGACAAATACAACATTTCGTTACCTATACACGCAAAAAAAAGACACGAGCAATGAATTCACATCTAAAGGTGAATTAGTAAAACAAATAATAATGTTTTGTATGTGCGTTTTAATACTGAATTATTTATTCGGCGTTTCCTAAAATAAATAACTTTGGATGCCGACTTTAGGTTATAAATAAAACACATAGCTTTCCAATACAATAAAATATAGAAATCCAATACTGTACATCCAAGTGTTAAATTTCCTATTCTACTTAAGTACGTTTTCGAAATTCAATATAAAATTACAATTAATATTTCGTTGGTAAACAAAAAAGCTGTTATTGAATATTTAAACAACATGCATATTTTATTAAAATCGATTCGACAAAACACTCTTGTATAGTAATTTTATTCTTGCGCTTTGGGCTAACTGATCATATTTCTACTATATTGTACCTCAATTATCTTGTTTTTTATTTTCGTACGCGCTGAAAAAAAATCTAGCGCCACGATATAAATTCTTTAGTTTCAATTTACACAGTAAAGCGCAATAAATCTTTTGGTCCTCTGTTTTGAATAAATCAATTTCAAAATCTCTACTTTAAATAAAATAGCGAGGGATTTAAACACTATTTTATTGTCATTGATTGCGACGTAAGTAGTTCAAACTTGATGAAGTACGTCAAAGAATTATTCAAGAGCGAATGACAAATTGCCGTAATTTCTTTTCGTTGTTGTTATCTAAAGAGGTCGCAGCGTTTCACTTCCATTACGTAATTTTCACATTCGTTTCATTACGGATTTAGTTCAACGCTTTATCCTTACTCCGGAGCTTCTAATGATTATATGTAGTAAAAGCTTTTGTAGAAATGATTAATTATGGAAGTAATTGGAAATTTTACCAACCTCATATTTAATTTTCTTAGTGTAGTAGGTACTGTAAAAAGTATTTCAGTTTCTCATAAAGGACTATTTAATACTTAACGAAAAACATAATGAATCACAATCTGTTTCCAGCTAGAAATTAATTAAATTAGAAATCTAGGTATTGAAGATGGATCGTTTCTTATATGAACCAATTATGTATTTTATTACACAAAAATCAAAGAAAATAAGAAAACAGTCATGAGGATTGAGGTTTAAAGTCATATAAAATAATATTTATTCAATAGTAAATTCTTGCCAGTTTCAATAAAAATTAAATTTAGTACTTCAAGTACAGATAATAATAGTGTTTTTGAAAAACAGGTCCTCCAAATATATGAACTATACAAAAAAAACAATGAAAGGAAAGTTATTGGAAATTTTATTATCTATAACCGTTTTTTTGAGTATTAGTCTTAAAACGTGCGTCAAAATTTAAGGTCAATAATAAATTTAGTAACATTTAGAAAGTTTTTTTAACAACGTATTGTTTTCTTTTTCACTTTTTCTATCAAAAGATTTTACACTTTCTATACGTTCTTACACGTTAATTAGTACCGGGACTATGTAAAGTTTAGCATGAAACGCTTGGTTATTAAGTATAGATAACATAAATGTAAAATTGTAGACACATATATCAAAGAAAATTGTTATTTACTAGTCTCATTAAGTATTTATTTCCACAAAGTAACCTATGTAAAGAATTGTTTCTAAACTGATCTTAAACTTTTTTACAGCAGACACCATTTTGTTTTCTACGGCTTGAACGAACTTGATGGGTAGCCTCTCCAACGGAGAAAAGTTCATTTTCTTTTGTTAGATGTTTAAAAATGTTTTCAATATGTGAGAGGTGTGATGTACAACAGTTCTCTGCATTATGCTAATGAGATCTCTGGGGAGCTGTATCTTGCCAAGGTTATTAAGTATTACATTTGGTACGTTGGAGATCTATAGCAAGGTTTTGATTATTTGTAATTTTCTCTTGTTCGATTTTAAGAGGATTAGTTGTTAGTGAACATGCAATGTCAATAATAACGACAGACTTAGGTCACTTGTTGATTATCAGTGCGAGCGTGTGCCAGTATAAGACAATATCATCAGATTTCAAGACTGGGTATACGACGTATCGCAGGTATGTTTCTAAAACGTTCCAAGTGCGTTCCATTGAAACGTTGAACATTGTGTGTAACGTCCCAAAATTGTTTCAAAGACGTCATTTAAAACGTAAAATGTCCGCCCTCAAAAACGTTTCAATTTGGAACGTTTAATTTCAATGTAAATGTAACGTTATTTAAACGTTTTAGAAACATACGCAGTACCAAATTTGGAACGTTCTATTTAAAGCTAATAATGGTAAATAAATAAAATAATTCTAAAAAAATCATACCTCAATACTGATGCCTAGCCTAATCTTGCCTACATTTTTGTGTTTTTAGAACAATTACAACAAACTTAATATTAAAATTGACATTTTAACACGACTTCCTGTGTGAGATTTGAACCGAGGACCCGTGTATGTAAATACTGTTTACAAGGGTTCTACCGCTTGATTAATTGGGACCCCACAGTAAAATTGATGGTCTTAAAGTTAAATTGGCTTAAACTTTCAAGTTATCAGCAATGTTTTGATTTAAATTTAAATTGTATTGTTAAATGTGCTATAAAATGTACAAATTCAAACATAAAAAAAAACAAAATGTAAACATTTTAACAAAAAAGTAATACTACAGCAACAAAGCTTTAAGTTTTGTCTTTCATAAAACAATAAGTTTTACTTCAAACATAAAAAATGATAAGCTGTTTTAGCGATGGCGCACTGGTAGTACGTATTCCTCTTAATAACTACGTATTTAATGTTAATTGTAAAGATAATCAAAAGTTGATTCGCGGGGCTACTGACATATCAACGGTTACATATTTTTTGTTTTGAATTTGTAGCAATTTAGATAGAAAGGCAAGTTCATCTTTTTGTTTGCATTGTGCGAGTGCTGGCGATATAAAAAGGTTTTACCCTGTTTTTTAAGTAGAAAGGTATTTACTTTAAAATATGCCCCACTCCATACCAATAAAGGTCATTTTTCCTTAAACAGTTTGTTGCAAGTAGTTTTTCTTGTATTGAATTCTAGGATAAACACTGGAAGAACAATAAATATAAATGTTACTTGTATCTTTTTTTTTATAAAAATGCAAATATGGCAATAAACACGGCAGAAATGATTAATTTTATACTACTATGTTATTTCTGCCAGATCCACTCTTTCGAGTATTTTAATTATTTATCTATTTGTCATATAAAAGCAGTAGCTACAATATTACAGAATCGGTTGCATACATACAATATTTCAATATTACCACAAAAAGCATTTTTTTTACGACGTTCTACATTTTACATTTCGAACCAACGTTCCATAATCACTTTTTGAAACTAAAAAAAAACGTTCCTAGAACGACAAATATAAGCCTTCAATAAAACGTCACTTATGTTCTGTCATGTCTGTAACTTATTTAAAATGATTTAAAAAAAGTCAAAGTGAATTACTATGGAACGTTCTCAATCTTACGTTTTACGCCGCACGTTCTAAACACATGATTTGAAACATCCTAAGAAAACGTTCCACGCGGGTCAAATATATTCCTTAACTGAAACATCCATTATGTTCCAAGAACGTTTTGTTCTACCTGGGATACTTGTAAAAAAGTGGAGGGTTGTGGGTCATTATAAACTTGATTGCTATCTATCTGATTATGTCTCCCAAGATACTTGGAGTTGAAGAGTGTTGGGCATTCTGCGATGACGTGGTCTATTGTTTCTCCCGTTAGTCGCACATGCTACACACATCTATTATCGCAGAGTTCTTTAGGGTAAATTTCTCATAGTTCCTAGTCCTGACAACACCATCCTAAATGCCAACAACAAATCCCTCAGTCTCTGGATGGAGATAACCTCGTGTAGCTACAAGAAGGAACGATCATAGTCGACATAAAACGCTTCGGGTACTTTCCGTGTAAGAGCTTTTTTTGTCATGCGGCATGAATATCCTCTAGTGGGGATTTTTCAAGGTCTGTTGGGGGTCACAGAGATTAAGAGGGGTATAATTTACATTTGCAGTGCAAATTTCCGATATCACGCTGTTCTTAGTCTTATGAAAGTACTGCAGTAATTTGTCCTCCTGTAATCTGCATAGTTAGAAAATGTTAAGAAGATCTTTTCTTAAGCACGCGCTTTTTTAAGTAGTGCATTTTGAACTTAGTTAGTGTAGTTCTGGTCATAGCGTCTAATGCCCATACGTATCAAAAATCTTCAGAACACCAAAAGCGTAGGCCAAAACCGGCACGACATAAGTGTTGTTGGTAGTAATCAGATTTTGAGCATTAAGTTTAGAGTTGTGAAGCTTGGTAAGTCAGGATGTATACTGCTTATGAATTCTTTCTTTAGCACTGAGTGGTTGATACGCTATGTTTTGTTGATACCTAGGTACGTGTAACTTTTTTGATTTTTAGCCTCTGCGTTAGTTTGTCTAGCTATATATATATGCCTAATTACGCCGATTAATATTTATTTTGTTAAGGATGTGGTCTATTCCTTTTAAACTTTTTACTGGTGCTATTTTTTAGGTGTTTGTGGATAATACTTATTTATGTCTTAAGTGAGTTGGCACACATTTTAAGCCTTATTCTCCAAGGTGGTGGTGTCCTACTCTTCCTCCATTTTGAGATGGCTTCAGAGGTGATTTGTTGACCGTTGAATTCCACAACCATTATGTGGACAGAATAAATGGCTGCGTGTATATCCGTGATGTTTATTATTATAATTATTAATATTATTATTATTTTTATTATTATTATTATTATTATATGGGGTTTAATGTGCACCAACATTTATGTTTATTAGAACTATCTATATCCTGTGGTCTAGATTTTATCAGGAAAATCACATTTTTTAGACAAATTACAACCTTTCAGCGCTTTGCCTACCGTATTTCAAAAAATTTTGTGATTCTACATTTTGTATTTCAAATTTACTTCTTCTAGATTAGGATGTGTCGTACTGTTAAGATGTTCTGACACTTCCCACACCTAGGGGCCGCAACGCGTTTTCTAAAGTACTATGAAGTAAGTTTCGTATGACCTAAACGCAGTCTTGTAATCATTACTTGTTCTCTATACTTAACGGTTTAGTCCTAGACCTACTTATAGAATAATTTATCGTTTTTAAAAACTCACTGCTCTGTGATCGTTTATCATTCGATTTTTTGAGGATCTTGGTTATTATCGTGGATAATAGTAATCTTTGGTTTATTTTAATAATTTTATGTCTACGTTGTGCTTTTATTCTCATGACTGGTTTTAGAAATGTTAGTCAGATCCTGCGCCGACAAAGCCAGAGATATTTGTTACCCTACTTTTTTACCGTCTTGCTTTCTGCGAACTAACTACATTCCGTATCGTTGATTGTGGCAGAAATAAAACTGTTTCGGCTTTTTTTTTTATATCACTCACGCAAGATTTTGAGGATATAAACGAATATTTTTATTAAGAAACCATTTATCGATTTATCTATCTACCGCTGAAATCCAACGGCGAAATAAGCTTATCTGCAAGGAGGTCAACGCACAGACCAAACTACTCCGCTTTCGAATGCAACATTCCTTTTATTTCTGCGTTTAAATGTTAATACCATAAATACTTTATTTACCTAAATTATTTTAGAGTTATCTTTAAATAACATGAATGTGTGTAATAATTACTTAACTACTTAAAAATAGAATTAAAATTTAACGTATACTTACTTGTAAAAGAAATGGATATAATTCTTATTTAAAATTTATGCTTAAAATATTTAGTTTTACAATTCACGTATTTACTCTCATGAAAACTATTTATTAGTTATTTATAATTGAACACTACAACTTTTTACTATGTAATAAATTTTTGTTCCTTAATTATGTGTGTTTCGAAATCATCTATTTATCGTTGGCATTTTTTACATTCTGGCCAATAAATTCAAATCTAATGGCATCCCTAAACAACATCTATTTGGTTTTTCTCCCAAAAAAAAACTTACGCGCTCAATTTCAGGGGACGTTGTGTGAATTGGGGAGGTAGTAGTGGGTTTTCCCTTTAATTTTGTTAGTATATTAAAAATTTTTGATTTACTCCGAATTTACGACGAATAGTACCATGGTTACTGTGTGGAGTGTTTTAGCGGTGGCCTTGCCGTTGGCGATTTGTAAGATGATCTCCTCTTTTGGTTTGAACCCTCCCATCTTTTGTATGCGCGACCTGTTACTCACGTTCAGAGTTTACCACCATTTTGTTGCGACAAATCGAATATTATTATGGAGAATATGATGATTGTCAACAAGTAGGGTGCTCTTCAAATGCTGGCCTTCCTCTAATAGCGAGCACCACGTCGCTATTTTTTATTTTGAAAAAGAAGGTAGCGCGTTTAATACAACCAATAGTGACACCCACGGATGGACCCTCTGTGGAAAAGAAAGTGGAAGACAAATTTTCTTTTAAACACTCACTCACTCACGTTAAAATCATGACAAAAAAAGTTGGACAGTTGACAGATGGCTTGTAATTGCAATGGTGTAACTTTTCTAAAAAAAACAGTAAAAGCCAATACATTATCCTATGTTTGAGTTGTGACTATTTTAATAAAAATGTGTGATTCTGAAAAAGATTGTGACATTGAAAAAGCTGCATTGGATGCGTTTATTAAAATTTACAAAGATATATGAAGAAATGCCAAAAAATTTGGTAGTTGAAAAAAAAATTAATTTAGTTCTAGCTTAATTTTTAAAATTATTTTTATCTACTTTATGGAGTATTTAGTCAAAGCTAAGACGTTAGAAAATGTGTGCTTTAGGACTGTGTAACTGAACTTCCTTTATCCAATCCGTATTCTGTATAGTTTGAGTTTTCCGTCCGTATTTGTTCAACTTACCTTGTCACGCAAAGTGCTTCTTTGTTTTAGTAAGTTTACAAATATGTTTTTTGAGCTTAGTGTTAGGTATCAGTTTTTATGTACATAATTTTTTTATGTATGAATATAGGATCCATTACTATAATATTGGTTATTTATAAATATAAATTATTTACGCTTTAAGCAATCCAATATTAGTTATTTATTTATTATTATTATTACAGAATTTTATGCCCTTAATATATTTAATTAACTCCAGATTTAAACATTTTACATACCTAGTTTATATTATTTTAAAAAACCTTTTATTACAAACCAATTTATGTTTTTCTAAATTTCCATGTAAACCAAATGTCATATTTAACGTTTGTAGAAAGATATTTTGTAATTCTGACGATGACTCACAATAATTTTGAGAAACTAGTAATAGTAAATAACTAATATTGGATTGCTTAAAGCGTAAATAATTTATATATATATATATAATTTTTTAGTTTCATATGTATTTGCTAAAGTGACAAAACAAAATATTTGAAGTGAATAATTAATTGTTACTTCCGCTTTAAAGCACATCTCCTAACGCACATCCAAGATATATAAATACTGAAACTCTCATATAACTAAGTTACATGCAATTACAGAAACTACAGCAGAACTTGACTAAACTCAAACGAAGTGTCACCTTATTATTAAAGTTCTTGATATAAGACGAAAAATAATTGTATGTAGAATTTATCTAATAAAAGTTTAAAATTTTTACAATTTTTTGTGTAACTTTGATCAAACTTTTTTAAATTTCTTTGGTTCGCACTAAAACACTACAACTTTTAAGGCACTCAAAAGGAAGTTTAGGAAATTTAGAATTAATAACATTTTAGACAGTTGTAGAGTTTTGTGACCCATTTTCTATTGCAAGACTTATTTTCACGCACGAGTTGAGCCAAAAGTTCTGCGGAAACTGCAGGCAAAGTCTTTGCACTAGTTTTTTGACAAAAAATCCCATAAAATTAATTTGAGAAACACATAGAAAAAAGTTATCAATTTAATTGTCAGTTAAATTCTTAAAATTTGTTTTGCGAAACTTAAGAAAATCTATGCAACATTTTTATATCTGTTGTATTTTAATATATTTTTGTATTTGATTGTAAATAAAATAAATGAATTGAATTGAATTTAATATAAAACAGTATTTAACGCACACATTTACTTATTGATACATTTTGATATCGTCGTAAATTGTTGGTAATAACGTTAAGTTCCAAAGCGCTAAATCGTAAAATTCAGATTTTTCATATAACAATTGGCTACTTTTCGACATTGAAAAATATAGCATCGAATACATAGCATGATTTAAATATTAATAAGTATTGGTCAGGTCATTTTATTTTTATTGCAGTTTATTTTTATGGAGTATATTTTCTTTACGATCATTAGTGGAATATAGTAATTCTGAAATAAATTTAAATAATTGAAAGAAAAAATTCTCGCCCTTAAAATAAAATATTTATTCTAAAACACTTGCTTCTTATTGGTTTTGCGTGTATTTTCATTCAGCCACTAGTATCATAATGAATATTCTGTAATTATGCTCAACGAAATAATTAGACAGTCATGATTTTCTGAACTGTCAGTGTCAAATATAAATGCAACGTTTTAGATATTTTGAGGAAAATGTTAACGTAAATTTTATAAAATTAATAAAAAATCGAGCAATTCAGTTATGATTGTAGAGAATACACGATTATAATGAAAATTCGATCTGCTCGTGGGTTCTTCCAATTTTCTGAAACTTATTTTTGTTGGATTTCTTTTAGTATGATGATAAGTAATAATAATAATTAGTGGTACCAAAGCAGTCAAAAACCGTTTAATCGGTTTTAGAAAAAAATTGATTAACCGGTTACTTCTCGAAAATCGTATATTAAAATCCATTTTTAAATCTGTTTTTGAAATCGTTTTTATAATCGATTTGAAAAATCGGTTTTTTATCATCAATTTTTACAATGGGGTTTTTAAATAGATTTTTAAAACCGTTTTTTTTTAAATTGGATTTTTAAACAGTCATTTTAAAATAAATAAATTGTTTAAAAAATGTGCAGAAATAATTTTGTCTTGAACTTTTATACACAATCCTAATAAAATTAATTAATTAAAACATTAATAAATGTGTTGTAGTATCTTAGTTTTCTTATATTTGTGGGGTTGACATTGTAACCCTATTCTAATCAATTCTACATCTACGTATTACGTATGTAGTAAACGCGAAAACAATAACAAACAATTGCAAGTTAGCAAGTGCAAACACAGCTTTCTTAACGGCTTTGCTTATTAAGCACACTAACCTACTTCGCATGTATAAAACGAAGTAGGTACAACAACACAATTCAGTTCGGCAGTTCGACAGTTCGACAGTTCGACAGTTCGGCGGTTTGGCAAAGCAGTACGGTTTATCAGTTCGTCTCATCAGTTCAGTTCGGTACTCAATTCGGTGCAGTTCCAACCGAATAATGAGGGCAACCGAGACAACAACAAGTCACCGTGCCAACATCATGTGAAGACCGGCCGAAGCTCAAATCCATCGGCGCAACTCATTCCGGGCCACCGTCTTACGCAAGACACACGACGCCAGAAGATCAGGTGACATCGCATAGCAAGTAGTACGCCGAATACTACGTGCTGACAACAACGTTTCCATTTATAAGAATTAGTATAGCTCGACTACGCTATGTACAATAATAAACGCCGCTAAATTCTAATTCAAACGCAACCCTTTCTCTGATTCCAAACCGGTGTTTAGAGTAATACACCTTAAACACCACAGTGGTTGTTTTCCCGTTCATGTCATAGCGTGCTGCATTTGGTGCGCTCTCGTTGGCGCTTGTTGTGGATGCTGCGTTTGGTGCGCTCTTGTTGGCGCTGTTGTTGATGCTGCATTTGGTGCGCTCTCGTTGGCGCTGTTGTGGATGCTGCGTTTGGTGCGCTCCTCGTTGGCGCTGTTGTGGATGCTGCGTTTGGTTTTGTTGCTGTTGCTGCTCCAGAGGCGAATTTGTGCGTTGTGTGTGCTATATTCGACAGCTTGTGTTGCACGAGCACGTTGCTCTGCGCGTCCTGTATGCGACAGGCGAATGGACGTCAGAACTAGGCGTCCAAGCTTCGTGACGGGTGTCGGCAAGCATGCGGCTCCAGCGCGAATGTACGTCGAAGACTTGGGCCTGTTGGTTCCGTGACGTGTGTGTGAGTGCGGTTGACCGCCGACGGCTATGTCGTCGAGACGTAGTACGCGTCGTGATCGTTTGTTTCTCTGAAGCAGCGGTCGTTGCGTTTGTGGCTGTTGCAGCGGTTGTAGTGTTAGTGGTTGTTGCAGCTGTTGTTGCGTTTCATCTTGGTGGGTTTTTCTTGGGCGATGGTGTTGATGAAACGTCTTCGTTTGTGGTTCTTCAGCTCAAGGTGATGTGCATTACATCATTGGATGAGGTGAAGGGCGGTGCCAATGATGTCCATGGCGAACGCAGCGCTGGCACGTGTTGTGTTGACGGGTGTCGTCATGGCAGGCGTGATGTTACGGGCGTGTTGTCGGGCGACAGCGAGCGTAGCGGGCCTAGTGGAGGTCGTTCTTAAAATTTTACGATCATACCTGATGTTGTTGCCTTGTTGCTCCTTGTTGAATGTTTGTCTTTCCCTGATTTAATCACGCCGGGGGTCACCACTGTGGTGTTTAGGGTGTATTACTCTAAACACCGGTTTGGAATCAGAGAAAGGGTTGCGTTTGGATTAGATTTTAGCAGCGTTTATTATTGTACATAGCGTAGTCGAGCTATACTAATTCTAATGAATGGAAACGTTGTTGTCAGCACGTAGTATTCGGCGTACTACTTGCTATGCGATGTCACCTGTCGAACTGCCGAACTGAGTTGTGTTGCTGTACCTACTTTGTTTTATACATGCGAAGTAGGTTAGTGTGCTTAATAAACAAGGCCGTTACGAAAGCTGAGTTTGCATTTGCTTACTTGCAATTGTTTGTTATTGTTTCCGCGTTTACTACATACGTAATACGCGGATGTAGAATTCGTTAAAATGGGGTTGCGATGTCAACCCCACATATTAAATAGAAACCCTTATTTTTTATTCGATTTTAACTTAACTTTTAATCCAAGTTTGTTAAGATTGTTTCGAAATTTATTTTTTACAATTACAGAAAATGAATTTTTATTGAGTTTTAGAAAAAATATACTGTACAACTTTGGAGATATACAGGGTCCTGTATTAGTACGTCGTTCTTTTCTAGAGGCTAGTCCATTGGAGATAAGTAAAAAGGTTTATACTTAACATAATTGGTTTAAAAAGATCAACTTTGTAAAATTGTTTTTAACGATACACGGAGTCCCATTTTTACGGGATGCCAAAAAACATGTTTTTTTTTAATATAACACCCTGTATTTTTCAAAGTGTTCTGGGGTAGTTTTTCAATCTCTACATAGCCATTTAATTAGTTTTTAATTTGCTGCCAGTATTGCCAACTTATAATTGTTTCTCTGAAAATTTTTCCGTGAACAGGTTTCACTTAAAAAATTAAAAAAGAAATTAAATAATAAGCAGCAGTACAAAATATAAAAAGAAAAATAAAATTAAAAATAATAAATACAAAACAAAACAAAAATAATAATGTTGAAAAAAGTGTGGAAAATGAATAATACCTAAAAAAAAATTAAAATCAGAACGGACTAAAAATAAAAAAAATAAACGTATATATATCTAAGTATATAGCAAGATTGAATAATGAAAGAGTATAAGAAGAAAAAGAAAAAAACAGATTTTGAATGCTGAAACGTTTATTAGGAATTCTTCTTGTATTTCACAATTCCAGTTTATTTAGATATTCCTTTCGGCTTTTTAAAATAATCTGTTCAGCTATTTTGTTTTAATTTTGTTGATTTGTTTTATAATTTT
Source organism: Abscondita cerata (assembly GCA_030710515.1). Lineage (NCBI taxonomy): Eukaryota > Metazoa > Arthropoda > Insecta > Coleoptera > Lampyridae > Abscondita > Abscondita cerata. The sequence continues at coordinate 141,191 of JALBCR010000451.1, read as the reverse complement.
GAGTACCCAATACAAATGTTTTAATGAAACGTGTATTTTTGATAAAAATACGAGTAACACTGCTAACGGTTGAATGCTGGTAGACAAACATTAATAGCAAAGTTGTAGAACATTTAATTTTACGATTAGGTTAAATTATTAAAAAACTTGAAGTCGTCCAATACAAAATAAAATTCCTTAATAATACTTGTTTTGGCCGTAACTAATTATTATTTGAAGCTATCTTCAGTTAGTTAAGTTACTACAACCAAGTAAAAAAAATCAATCGATAGATAAAAGTACAAAAATAAGTACTTACCAAAATTACATGTGACATTTTAGACAGAAATTAAAATTTTTGCAAATGGGATTGTTTAAAAATTATGATAAACGTATGAAAAACGTGAAAAACACAATAATCTGTTGAAAATAATTAACTTATTAATAATATTAATGTAATAAAGCCACATTTTGAATGTGATACCAGTACAACAGACGCAAGGATGTATGGTTAAAACTTGAAGATTAAGTAAAATCTAAACTAAAATTAAAACCGTAAGATGGCAGGTGTCTGAACTTGACGCCTAGTTTGAAAAATTGCATACAAAGTGTACTGGAATTGTTAAAATTTAAAATACAAAAATAAGTAAAATTTGAAGTTAATAGTACAAAAATGAAAATGAATATAATGAAGTAACCAGAATTTAAAAGTTAAGTGTGTGAATAGTTAGTTGATATACTTGATAAATCTTTATTGCTTTGAATATACCAAGCACTCGCCTATTTATTTTTAAAAATTATTATGTTTAATTTATTCTGTTTCCAATTAGCTAGCTAGCTCTTTATTTTAATTCTCTTTCTTAAAAATAAATATTGAAATTATCTCAAGCAAACAAATACAAAAGTTATTTAATTTTTACAAAGATTACAAGAAAGATCAAAATTAAAATCAATTAAATAATGATCAACAACAACATTTCTTTACAATTAAGTTTACAAAAATTGACAGATTTGATAACTATTTACACTATTAAATATTAATATAAACTTATTCTTCTTTTACATTAACAAGTTTTATTTTTTTTCAGGTCAGTCTACTTCCAACCCTACCGAATCTATTTGATCCATCCAGCATATTCCATACTCCTTACTTACTATTTTAATACACTTCTTATGATAAACTTTAATTTATGTTTTGATTTGTATTTTATAAATTTTCATCGTTTATTTACCTACTTTTTGAAAGACTTGATTTTTTTTTATTATCCTAGCAGCTGGCACTTGCTAAATTCATTCGCGTGTAAAATTAAACATCATCTTACAATTCAACAAACTTATTTCACAATAATTACATTTTATATAAAATATAGGATTGTTGCTTAAGTATAAAAATTATATCATCTCATATCATACTAAAAAATATGTTTTGTTATCGTATTAAGAAAAGAATTTTTACATTATCATGATAAAGGCTAACGTTTTGACGCGTTTTACATATGTGTTTGTAAGCTGCTTTAAAACGTATTATATATAAAAATTGCTAAAAGGATTAACCTAAAAAAATTGAATCAAATATGTCTTGTTTGTCCTCTATTTTATCTTCAGTAACGATTTACAAATAAAACTGACTTTACTGAATGGTGAATTAATTTTAGTAATTTATATCTAAAACAACGATTAAATGTTCATGATTATTTTGTAGAAGAGATTAATAGACCAATCGCTTTATTTGTAGAGTAAACATTATATCGCAGCATTTTCAACTACATTATTAATAACATCATAAACGCAAAAACAAATATTAATATTATTTCTTCAAATTTTTATTAATTTTTAATACCCATATAGTGATATAATTTTTTGTAACTTTAAATCAAAATTTTAATAAACGTTACAAAGTCAAAACGCGCTAATTTGTCAAACAAAATCTTAACAATGGTTGCAAACAAATAACTAGAGTGTCATCAAGTTCAGTTGTGTTTTTTAACGAAATCTTTTTTCTATTAATTCCATTAACCCCATTTTCTAGGCTTCGCTTTCGCTAGAATAGTAGGTCAGTTCAGATTAATTATCTTTTTAATCTAAGTTTTCGCATCCTTAATTATACAAAATGATATTTTTTTATGACATTTATTATCACGCTTGTACGTACAATTACTCAATTAATCAATAAGTACAACTGTTGTTTGAAATAACACAAAAACAACTGCAACCAATTCAATTACCTACTGGTTATTTAAATTAATTGTGTTAAATGTGTTAATATAACAATTACATTGGTAACACTATTACTATATTGTAACAATATGTTTAAAAAGGTGACGCGTCAATTGGACGTGATCAATAGGACGAGCGGCAATTGGACGCTGTCAATTGGTCCCACTATAACCGGACCGGCAAAAATTGGACGCGGCGACAAATATACGTGCGACATTTAAACGTTTATGTAATTATGATAAGAAACTATTGTAAACGGTGTTGGTTGGTAGATGTGATCAGAGATGAACGGTGTTGGTAGGTTGGTTAGAGTTATTACAATTTTTTCTTTTAAAAAAATACGCTGCAGTAAAAAATATTTGCCACGTTAATGGCCTAAAACAGTGATAAAATAGGAACCTATTGTTGCAATTGTACTATTGTCTGTATCGCCCAATTGTTACGCGTCCAATTGTTGCACGTGTCTAATTGTCACACGTCCAATTGTTGTACGCGTCCAATTTTCACGCGTCCAATTAATCTCGTTCAAATGACGAGCATCCAATTGACCGCGTCCAATTGACGTATAATCGTTTAAGAATAGTAATTAACTCAAATCAAGTATATTTCTCTAATACCTTTCAGTCAGTAATTAAACACTTTAATAAAAAGCAATACGTTAACAAGTACGAGATCAAGAGTAGGTACTCTAAACCTACAGGAAATCTTACTGTGCTAGATATAAAAAGTTAAAGAGAAAAACATAAAAACATATTGCTATCTATCTAATACCAAAGAAAAAACAAGATAATAAGGAATAAGAGTAGTATAACATTATCCACCTTAGATAATAATTATAATATTTATAATAAAGCAAACTGTTTATTTGTAAAGACAAATTTCCTAAACTGATACAACTAATATTTTCATAATATTTAAAAAGTATAAAGTTTAAAAGTAATCTGTACAGTAACTTATGGAGCTAGCAAGTAGATACCAACAGAGGTAGCATCAATCATAATTAATGCAAACCGATGGCTCAAGATGAAACCTAACTTACAGAACTGTCAGTCATCATTTTTACAATTATTTTAATAATAGAAAGAGTAAAAGCAATTTTGTGCATAAAAAAATAATCAATAAAATAAAAGAAAATGGTAATTTGCGAGACAGCTTATTTCGACGCGGCCTCTTTGACACCGCCATTTTGACACCGCCGCTTTGACACGAGCCCTTCTCGACGACAGTTCATCTCAAAGCCCGCTCATCTCGACGAAAGCTCAACTCGACGAAAGTTTAACTCAGTGCAAGCCTATCTCAAGACGATTTTATTTTGTATAATAAAAACAAAGCCGTTTAAGACTTATGTTTGTAAGCATTTCCTTAAAATTTATTAAAAATTATAATAACCCGAGAAATGCATTAGTGGTTTTTATTTTACTATTTTTTAATCAATTATTGGGGTCTTTACTGATATATAAAATTGTCAATCTGAATATACTCAATTTACTGTTTATATTTACCCAAAATAAATAGCTTGGCATTTCTAGTTTTTTTATTCATTCAAATAGCTAGACAATAAGTTTTCATTAAACTACCCAAATTTACTCGGCAAAATTCAAACCTTTTGTGAAATTATTAGTGAAAATTTTAAACATTACACAATTTTTTTTATTTAAAATAACCGAACAAGGTATAAAAAGCTACGAAATAAAAGTCGATGAAAAAAAAAATCAGACTGAAAAAATGACGAGGGAAAAAATTGCATAAAGTGTTGAATTATCTTGTCAATAAAACGTTTGTAATTTCGTTACTTGCAAAAAATAGATTTGATGTAAATCACGTATTGTTCACATGCGTTGTTTGTGTAATCTTAATATTTTCATGAAATTTGGAGGGGTAATAAGGAAATGGGGGTATTTGTATTTGTCAAAATTGCTGCATAAACTACGTTTCTCCCATTGTTGTATTATTAAGAGGGCAACTGACATAATTTCTGTATTCTTCACCTTCTTATTAGTATATTTACCAATTTTTATTCAAATCAGAAACAAAATTTTTTTTTCAGTTTTTATACCCAAGACTATAGTCTTTGTTCTTTTGATCAAAAATGACAAAAAATTTTGTGTAGCTTTTTAACTTAATTCGATGTAAATCAATGCGTAGAACACTGTGGTATAAACCGTTTCTTTGTATTTGTCAAAATTGCTGCATAAGCTACGTTTCTCCCATTGTTGTATTATTAAGAGGGCAACTGACATAATTTCTGTATTCTTCACCTTCTTATTAGTATATTTACCAATTTTTATTCAAATCAGAAACAAAATTTTTTTTTCCAGTTTTTATACCCAAGACTATAGTCTTTGTTCTTTTGATCAAAAATGACAAAAAATTTTGTGTAGCTTTTTTAACTTAATTCGATGTAAATCAATGCGTAGAACACTGTGGTATAAACCGTTTCTTTGTATTTGTCAAAATTGCTGCATAAACTACGTTTCTCCCATTGTTGTATTATTAAGAGGGCAACTGACATAATTTCTGTATTCTTCACCTTCTTATTAGTATATTTACCAATTTTTATTCAAATCAGAAACAAAATTTTTTTTCCAGTTTTTATACCCAAGACTATAGTCTTTGTTCTTTTGATCAAAAATGACAAAAATTTTGTGTAGCTTTTTTAACTTAATTCGATGTAAATCAATGCGTAGAACACTGTGGAACAAACCGTTTCTTTGTATTTGTCAAAATTGCTGCATAAACTACGTTTCTCCCATTGTTGTATTATTAAGAGGGCAACTGACATAATTTCTGTATTCTTCACCTTCTTATTAGTATATTTACCAATTTTTATTCAAATCAGAAACAAAATTTTTTTTCCAGTTTTTATACCCAAGACTATAGTCTTTGTTCTTTTGATCAAAAATGACAAAAATTTTGTGTAGCTTTTTTAACTTAATTCGATGTAAATCAATGCGTAGAACACTGTGGTATAAACCGTTTCTTTGTATTTGTCAAAATTGCTGCATAAACTACGTTTCTCCCATTGTTGTATTATTAAGAGGGCAACTGACATAATTTCTGTATTCTTCACCTTCTTATTAGTATATTTACCAATTTTTATTCAAATCAGAAACAAAATTTTTTTTTCCAGTTTTTATACCCAAGACTATAGTCTTTGTTCTTTTGATCAAAAATGACAAAAATTTTGTGTAGCTTTTTAACTTAATTCGATGTAAATCAATGCGTAGAACACTGTGGTACAAACCGTTTCTTTGTATTTGTCAAAATTGCTGCATAAACTACGTTTCTCCCATTGTTGTATTATTAAGAGGGCAACTGACATAATTTCTGTATTCTTCACCTTCTTATTAGTATATTTACCAATTTTTATTCAAATCAGAAACAAAATTTTTTTTTCCAGTTTTTATACCCAAGACTATAGTCTTTGTTCTTTTGATCAAAAATGACAAAAATTTTGTGTAGCTTTTTTAACTTAATTCGATGTAAATCAATGCGTAGAACACTGTGGAACAAACCGTTTCTTTGTATTTGTCAAAATTGCTGCATAAACTACGTTTCTCCCATTGTTGTATTATTAAGAGGGCAACTGACATAATTTCTGTATTCTTCACCTTCTTATTAGTATATTTACCAATTTTTATTCAAATCAGAAACAAAATTTTTTTTTCCAGTTTTTATACCCAAGACTATAGTCTTTGTTCTTTTGATCAAAAATGACAAAAAATTTTGTGTAGCTTTTTAACTTAATTCGATGTAAATCAATGCGTAGAACACTGTGGAACAAACCGTTTCTTTGTATTTGTCAAAATTGCTGCATAAACTACGTTTCTCCCATTGTTGTATTATTAAGAGGGCAACTGACATAATTTCTGTATTCTTCACCTTCTTATTAGTATATTTACCAATTTTTATTCAAATCAGAAACAAAATTTTTTTTCCAGTTTTTATACCCAAGACTATAGTCTTTGTTCTTTTGATCAAAAATGACAAAAATTTTGTGTAGCTTTTTTAACTTAATTCGATGTAAATCAATGCGTAGAACACTGTGGAACAAACCGTTTCTTTGTATTTGTCAAAATTGCTGCATAAACTACGTTTCTCCCATTGTTGTATTATTAAGAGGGCAACTGACATAATTTCTGTATTCTTCACCTTCTTATTAGTATATTTACCAATTTTTATTCAAATCAGAAACAAAATTTTTTTTCCAGTTTTTATACCCAAGACTATAGTCTTTGTTCTTTTGATCAAAAATGACAAAAATTTTGTGTAGCTTTTTTAACTTAATTCGATGTAAATCAATGCGTAGAACACTGTGGAACAAACCGTTTCTTTGTATTTGTCAAAATTGCTGCATAAACTACGTTTCTCCCATTGTTGTATTATTAAGAGGGCAACTGACATAATTTCTGTATTCTTCACCTTCTTATTAGTATATTTACCAATTTTTATTCAAATCAGAAACAAAATTTTTTTTTCCAGTTTTTATACCCAAGACTATAGTCTTTGTTCTTTTGATCAAAAATGACAAAAATTTTGTGTAGCTTTTTAACTTAATTCGATGTAAATCAATGCGTAGAACACTGTGGAACAAACCGTTTCTTTGTATTTGTCAAAATTGCTGCATAAACTACGTTTCTCCCATTGTTGTATTATTAAGAGGGCAACTGACATAATTTCTGTATTCTTCACCTTCTTATTAGTATATTTACCAATTTTTATTCAAATCAGAAACAAAATTTTTTTTCCAGTTTTTATACCCAAGACTATAGTCTTTGTTCTTTTGATCAAAAATGACAAAAAATTTTGTGTAGCTTTTTTAACTTAATTCGATGTAAATCAATGCGTAGAACACTGTGGAACAAACCGTTTCTTTGTATTTGTCAAAATTGCTGCATAAACTACGTTTCTCCCATTGTTGTATTATTAAGAGGGCAACTGACATAATTTCTGTATTCTTCACCTTCTTATTAGTATATTTACCAATTTTTATTCAAATCAGAAACAAAATTTTTTTTTCCAGTTTTTATACCCAAGACTATAGTCTTTGTTCTTTTGATCAAAAATGACAAAAATTTTGTGTAGCTTTTTAACTTAATTCGATGTAAATCAATGCGTAGAACACTGTGGTATAAACCGTTTCTTTGTATTTGTCAAAATTGCTGCATAAACTACGTTTCTCCCATTGTTGTATTATTAAGAGGGCAACTGACATAATTTCTGTATTCTTCACCTTCTTATTAGTATATTTACCAATTTTATTCAAATCAGAAACAAAATTTTTTTTCCAGTTTTATACCCAAGACTATAGTCTTTGTTCTTTTGATCAAAAATGACAAAAATTTTGTGTAGCTTTTTAACTTAATTCGATGTAAATCAATGCGTAGAACACTGTGGTATAAACCGTTTCTTTGTATTTGTCAAAATTGCTGCATAAACTACGTTTCTCCCATTGTTGTATTATTAAGAGGGTAACTGACATAATTTCTGTATTCTTCACCTTCTTATTAGTATATTTACCAATTTTTATTCAAATCAGAAACAAAATTTTTTTTTCCAGTTTTTATACCCAAGACTATAGTCTTTGTTCTTTTGATCAAAAATGACAAAAAATTTTGTGTCGCTTTTTTAACTTAATTCGATGTAAATCAATGCGTAGAACACTGTGGAACAAACCGTTTCTTTGTATTTGTCAAAATTGCTGCATAAACTACGTTTCTCCCATTGTTTATATTTTACTCTATATTTAATTTTGTGGGGGAGGAATAGGATTATGCATTTGTAACGATTGTAGATCACAAATAATAAAAAAAAGGAAGTGACGGCTCTAGCGATACAACCTAGACAAAAAAAACAATAATACTATTTGGCTCGAAATAGCGCACTAAATTCATAGAAAATCCCGTATTTGTAAGCACAGCAGTGTCCGGCTTAGTCGGTGAGTTGGATACGTCCTTGAGGAAACTGAAAGAAATATACTGCTGCGTAACAAGGCGCCACCTGCTGGTAATAGAAAGAAATAAAACTGACCAACAGGAATTCAATAGGTGTTACTTAAAGTCTAATACGCTAAAACGAACACAAATTAGAGAGACTAATAAACATGTAAATACAGCAAATACAACTTAAAATACTAGGAGAATATGTGAGAAGTAAGAGATCTATCGCATAAAACTTACGGGCGTTAGCAACAACAAATTAATTAAAATTCGCAATCAAATATGTTTAAATTCAATTAAGCTTTTGTTTGTTACACCCCAAATTAAAGTTAGCGTTCCAATTAAAGATTGGCGATTAAGTAAACTTGACGTACCCAAAAGACCGTTTGTTTTAGCTTTACCCACTTTATCTCAAGCGCCCAAGATCTTATGGGGCTAGTAAAAACAAAACCAAACGTCGGTGGATAAAGTCTACCCCAAATAAAAATGTGCTTATATACTAAGGATTCAAACCGTTTAATGTCACTTGTACATAAGCTTCATACGCATGCAAAGTGAATAGGTTTCTTAAACAATAAACTTAGCTGTGTACTGATACATGCAGCCATATGATTTCCCTTAGGAGGATTAACGACATAGCTTGGAAAGCAGATATGCTCCCCTGAAGTAACAAGCACGCAGCGTGAACGACCCTCAGCCGGTGGAGTTCATCGGCCGTTGGCCGCTTCGATGTAGGCGAAACCGTGGTAGTCGTCACGTTTTTATAGCAAAGGATTCTTAACTCATTGTTCCAGCACCCCCAGGAATTATCCAGATGGTAATACACGAGTAGAGTGTGAGGTCAAGACACATGCTAAAGCATACTTTGTAATTAGAATTAGCACAACCACAAGACAACAAGAGAAATAGAAAAAGAAGCAACTTACGGCAAAATGCAACCGGATTTATATTTACACACCAATTTAACTTGAAATTATTGAAACCACATTAATACTTTACGTGTAAACTTTTAGCTTCACGAAGCACCCCAAAAACGCCCAATAGAAGGAAATCTTAAAATATCCGCTTGTCGTCACGATAAATGTTGTGAAATAATGGATCCACCAATGGGAAAATTGTAGCGTACGCGGCAAGTTCAATTTTTGCCGTAACGTGCAACTCACGACAACCGTTACTCAGAAAACTTGCAACCTACGTTCGGGTTCGAGCAATTTAAACCGTAACAGATTTTTTGTTATAAAATTTGAATCTACGTAAAACACTACAAGTAAAATGTGTGTCTTGCGACATCTCGTGTTAAAATGGACACGTGTAAATAGTATAAACTAAGTAAATGCCAACAGTTAACTGTAAGGACTTGTGTGCGTTAAAGTGCACGGCGCCATCTAAGCGATGATTTTAATGCTTAAAACAACACGTGAGTCGATAAAGCCAAGATAACTTATACAGAAACATACATGCACGAAAGAACACCTGATGCAGCATGCAGTGTTGTTTTAAGCATTAAAACTATCGCTTAGATGGCGCCGTGCACTTTAACGTACACAAGTCCTTACAGGTAACTGTTGGCATTTACTTAGTAAAACACTACATACGTGCACAAAAAAAAATTTAAGTTGTTCACCTGGTTTTTGAATTTTATTAATCAAAATTCTATTAAATTTAAAAAATATATAAATTTTATCGAATAATCACGCATTCCAGAAAACAGAAGTCATCAGTTTTTTTTAGAAACTTGTGTATTGCCCTTTTCTGGCAGTGGAGAGCCCATATGAACCCACTGCATAGATTCTTTCACGAATTGCTATTAGATCATCGATTCTTTTGTCACGAACTTTATTAATCTGGGATGTTCAACTTTAGTTTTATTTATTTTATCCCTGTAAACAGCACAAACTAAACACAACTTAGCATATGTACTTTTAACAATAGCAGCAATTTTTCAATAATTTGTTTGACATCGTCCTTCTTTTGTTTCATAGCTAAGTAGATAACATAAACATTCGCCCATTATTTTCAATAGATGAATACATCAGGTTCACGTTATTGCACTGTCAAAAAGTGTCGTACTTTACAACTACCCGACACTGTTTGTTGCTTTTTTTTAAGTTTTGTGTTTATTCGTATTTAAAATTTTACTCAAAAGTAAAAAAAAGAGAAACTGCTTACATCATATAAAACAAAAAAAAAACAAAAGGAAAAACCAGACAAAGTTTAAGAAAGTTACTATCTCACAACGATCAATTTCTAAGGCAAGCAACATGTTCATACGAGATAATACCCTTGTAATAAATATGACCATTAAAAGAGTAGTAATGTAACGCTGTAGCCAAACCTATTTCAAAAACATACAATTTTGATGTTCATTTTAGAACTAATGTACCTAAATGTTGCCATATAGTACCCAAAATCTTCAAGGAAAAATTCATCTAGACTTCTTTGAAGATTTTCTTAACCAAAGCGTTCTCCACACATATAGATAATTTTCTCAAGGACATCGTTTTTTGTAATTTTCCATTCAGGCAATAATAATAGATGATAACATTGTTGCATCTGGTAATTGCAGTTCTCTTTCTTATATTTGTATAAATTTGGTAAAAAATTGCGGACTTGGTAAAGAGCTAAGTACCGACTGTTAATCACACACATTAACAAAATCCAACATAAAGGCTTAAAAAACAAGGCTTCAAAATTTTGCAAAAAGCAAACAAACAATAAAACTCAAACTCTGTATTTCTATTCAACAACAAAAATAAGCAACACAACCAATAAACCTACAAAACCTGGCCTGTCCTCAACGTGCAAAACTCATCACACTGAAGACGACGTAGGGACTGCAGAGGCAGAGACAAGTAAACATATGAAACACGTGACGTTTACCTAGACCACTTAGTGGACGGCGTCTTCAACTTGTAAAACGCGTCACGCTGAAGACAATGTACGGACTGGAGAGAAGAGGCCCTGACTATATAGAGCAGTATCTCTGGTTGTGAAAATAAATAAATAAGATTTAATTTTGGTTTCGTTTCTTAAACGTAAAATAATGCAAAAATCATTAAAACATCTTGTGCCCTACAGTTTTACAGATGCAGCCAACAAGAAGCGTCACGGAACTCAAGTCGGGTTATGCGCGTACACTTACGCAGAGTCGTTTCACTGAAGTGTTACTTTAAAAATGTACCGTTACAGAACCTGCTCGTGCATTAAATAGTTGCAGAAGTACAAGAAAACACCAAATCACAACTGATTTTTACTATAAAACCATGGCAATAAAAGTCCAACATTAGAACGTACGCAAACAACCAGGATCACAGCAAAAACAAATGCTGCAACTACATAGTGCATCATCAATCCTCACATAATAATTCTAGTTTATTTTTATAGTTCTAATATTGTTAAAGTATCCTTAAAACAACCTTATCATAGTCGGCACCATTTATAGCAGAGAGATGTAAAAGTATTCAATTTTGGGGTCAAGATTCATCACCTTACAATATAATCCCAATTTTGAAAATCAATGAAAATCTTGGCATAAAGATCAAGAATTTTTGAATTTTCGGTTTAGTAACTTTAAAGCAACAATACTGTTTTTGTCAAGTGCCATCTCTCGGTAGACTACTGTACATTTTGAGCATGTTGCGTCATTTGGTTTGTTTGACAGCCATTCAAAGTAGTTAACTCCCTAAACTTTTATAAAAACATTACCAAAATTAACAAGAGGCTTAATAAACACTTTGAGGACTTTACAGCATCAATAGTTAAAAGTGGTTTACTGAGTTTCGTTGTAGTCGCACTAGTGCAGGTGACGTTGAACGTTCAGGTACTCCAAAAAAAGTCGTTCCGTTAGCAAACGTCGATAAAATCTATGGATTTTGAACGGTCAAAGTTTAAAACTGATTAAGTTGACTAAATCTGTAGGCATCTTAACTGAGTAGATTTATCACAATATGCATAAACATTTGGACAACCGTGTGACTACTTCAGAGAAGTGTTTGGAGATGTTCAGCAACAATGCAAACGTTAAAGTGAGTCAATCAGGCAACCTTCACAGTTTTCTAGAAATTTCCCGGTATCATTCATATTGAAAATACCAAATATTATCCACAAGTCCTTTGAATTAGAAAATACCGCATTTATTAAGGGAAAAAGTGTTGTTTTATGAGGGTAATGCATGGGTGTAATGAACAAGGCAAAACTTCATCAATTGACTTGTAAACTGCTACTACTGCATTATCAAAATTTAACCTCCTCTTATTGTTTTCTGTTTCAAGCTTAACCTAGATGTTGCTGAAACATTTTTTTTTGTCAATTTGTTTTCGAACCGTGTTAGATGCATATTTTGCTAAAAACTTTTTTTTGTAAACTGTTTAGCTTTATAAAAAACAGTGTCCTTTAAAAAGGACAGTGACGTTTTAAACTACTCTACTAAGTAAGTTAGTTTTTATTAGAGTAAAACAGGTAAGTCTAAGAACATATATTTATTTAATTTTATGAATGAGTATAAAACAGTCTTTAGAACTCTCTTTATACATTACGAAATTTTATTGTCTATCAAATCTTAAATCTTGGGCTGATTATCTACTCGAAACTCGATTTGTATTTTATATCTTTTCTGAAAATCCAGATGTTTAAGTTAACCACCATCGAGTCTAGACAATTGTCACACATTTTGCTCAGCCATGTCAACACAATAACTAATAAGGGGAAAATTACATTTCTTTCCTCTGATTGGCAGCTTATATAAGCTTGTATTTTCATCAGCTCGGTCTATACCCATATCTTCATGGTATCTTCCTATTATGTGCGGTTGCTGTTTTTTTGTTTTGGGAAAAGCGCTGTACATGTGATGTGCTGAAATGTTATTAAAAGCACCAGTGACACACTGTTGTCATGCTATCTGCAGATCATAATTTGTTTACTTTTTATTGATGCAAAGTCAAATGCTTCTCATTCTTTTTTCTTAATGATTTTTGTGTACAAAATTGTGCAGTTCTTTCTTAACCAGTTTTCTCTTAGCGTGTCTGAAGAAGTTGTCAAAGACGGTATAGAGTTTGTTTGGAAACTGTAGTATAATGCTGGACCCTAACCAAGTGTTATATTTTTTTGGTAGTCTAGTGCATGTTCCTTAATATGGGCGATACCACTCTATGTAGCCAAGTATTGTCCATAGTTTGTATTTCCATCTAATAGATTTTCCACAAATGAACTGTTTTGCATCATATTATTCATAGTATAGTGCCATTGATTCATTTATGTTATGAACCTCTACAGTGGGGGCAAAATCTAGAAATTTTTTCTTTACTATATCTAGTTAAAGACAAAGTTTTGTAAACTTATCATCTTTGTCTAGATTGGAGTTTTGCATTATGTATCTGAAACAATTTCTAGTCATAGCGTGCATACAAGAATTTTCTCAGTACATTTCACGTCTAGGTAAACAAAACCTTCTTTTAGGAGTTGAGCTTTGAAGGATGCGTCATCAATCTATAACCATGGTCTTTTAGTTTGCCGACGTTTCGACACGCTTCCATAATGATTGGACTTTTCCGGTCGATACGTCGGCAAACTGAAAGGCCATGTTATAGATTGATGACTCATCCTCCAAAGCCAAACTCCTAAAAGAAGATCCAATAATTAATTAGGGAGCCACGACTAATATAAATTACTAGGAGTCCACTGTTAAGAATATATTAACACAAGCCGCACATGTACGATTTTAAACGTAAAACTAACTTCAGAACGTGCTTGTTCTCGTTTTGAGATACCTCTGTAAAAATAATACAGAGTTATTTTTTTTTGCAGGTATATGTAGAATGTCCTCTTAAAAGACAGTTATACTAAAAGGGTTAAAGAAATTGTCGGTTGGTATGTACAAAATTTGTGTCGACCAAAAGGTCATTGTTAAAAGTTAATTTTGAGGACCTTGAGAAATCCTACTATTAGAAAAGATACATAAATTAATTAGAAACCCGTTCGACCAAATATATTGAATTAAATGGAGAAAAAAATTTCTTTTGTTTAAAAATTACGAACTTCACAACAATTAACATCTACAATATTCTAAAGTAGGGCTAGTTTTTATATGCTTAGGCAAACATTTAACATAATCTAATGCATTGGAAATTGGAAATACATGATTTTGTTGATTACAGTACCTGAATCAAAAAAATACTTCACACAAAATTTAAGTTGTTGACTTCTATGTTCTTAAGCTAAAATAAAAATGGATATTATTTAATATTTCCACCCTCTCTATAAAGTCACCAATAATACTCCAATCTTTTTGTCTTTTTTTCCATTACGTTTTAAAGTTCGCAAAAGTTTAAATCACAACGGTTATCAGGAAACAAATTTCTCCTCAGGCAATTAGTAGAATATTACAGAAATGTTATTATTGAGGTAATTAGAGTAATTAAATAGTGTTGAAATGAACATTATGTTAAAATCTATACTTGGTGACAAACAGAAATAATTGGGAAAAGCATTAATTTATTCAAAATTTTTTTGTTTCAAAGAAGTCATGTATATAAACACTGGGAATTCGACAGTTTATATCTAAATGCAAAGTTTACTTGTTATTATTTAAAATGTGATTAGAAACTACGAATTTGTTTTGTGTTATATAAATTGCATACATAAATTTTCGTACAAATAAATCTCTAGTAAAATCGATCTTTTGTTTGTAATAAAACGTAAGTTTATTTATTGCTCAAGTGCTGAGATAAGATCACGAAGATCTGAAGGCGTATAATTCGACACAATAAATATAATTTTTTTTGTATTGTTTGAAATGATTTAATCAATAAATTCATTTATGGAATATTGTGACTTATATTAATTAATATTATAAACGATTTTGGTATAGGCAACTAAACTTGCATACAGTCAATCAAGTTGCCATATTGCCAATACCTGTTAAAGGCCGTGTGACATGCTGTAAAATTTTGTATTGTATTTAGTACAAACTGAGAGGGAATGACTATTGTGACGAACGTTTATTGATTTGCTTGACGCTTCTCTCTCATTAAATATAAAAAATTGTGCAAGATTTAGTATAATGTCACACGGTTTTGATAAAGTACAATATGAAAACATAAATAAAAGATCTGTCATAATTTATAGCAAAGCAAATTTTAATAATAAATCGACATTAATATATCTAATTAATAATAAATGCTGAATTTGTTCATACTTTGAGACATTTTATACAATACGCAACATTCTTGATGAACTATTTTTTTATTAACCACCAACCTGTTCTTACAAAAAATTTAATACATCTTGTTTTGCGATGATGAAAACTATTGTATTTGAACCCACTACAATAAAGTCGCAGTGAGAAAAGCAATAGAACTACTGATAAATAGCATTGCATGATTAATTATCGCAACTGAATGCAAAATAATACCCTATTCACAAAACTGATACGCTTTTATGAAGGTGTTGATTATGGTGTTCGTGAAATATAATTTAACATTATAGTTGTTTGTGCAGTTTGATTTCGGACATCACAGTGAATCCATCTTTGTAAGTATTAGAATCAAATAAATAGCTTTTTTTGTTATTTGTGATTAAATCTCCGTTGTTAAGATATGATACTAGATTATTACATAAATAGTATTCATATTGTACAATATAAGTGATAGTGATGAACCAACATACATGAGTGGCAACTAAAGTTGCCAATGGACAAATGTATGAACTGTATTTGTCTAATGGTAATTTTTTAAATACACGCGTGGAAATCATAAAAAGGTTTATTATTAGAAATGGTTGAAGAGAAGAATGATATTCCCGAAGTATTAATATCTGTCCTCCCGACAAACCTTTGGGTGCTGATACTAACATGAATTCAGATTTATCCGACGAAGAAGTAGAAGGAAATTTTATTAATTTTGGAGTCAAATTTTGCCCTCAAAAAGCAACTGTCAGATATGACGAACACACAATTGAATGTGATAATGAAGAATTTCCTAGCTGTAAGTTTTGTAGCGAGTTTTTTTAATAAATTTTATTAAGTTTGTCTAGGTAGTTTAAGAAACACCATGGTGAAACGTAGAAAAATTGATTCTAAAAAAAAAATTTTTGATGTTTTAACCTGGAAAATAAATGTTGATAAAACCCCAAGTGCCAGACTTTGAAGCCTGCTGCGGAAGATAAGGGAAATGTTACCTAAATCATATTGTTCTTAAAACATATCGCTACGCTCGACCAAAAGCTATACATAATTTAAATCCTAGAGATCATGAATTACTTACATCTGTAGAAATAATGTTGCCTTCGGGGTACCATCATCTGCCCTACAGAAGGTTGTACTGGTCAATAAATCCTGATGTGCATTCGGACTTTGTCTCCAACGGGAGTTATGGGCTTTAGTGGGTTAACGCAAAATTTAGTATTTTAGTTTTCCATCAACTTAGTGACTTAGTATTAAAATACTGATTTGCTAACAATATTCATACAAAAGACGAAAGGTAAAGAATTACTAAAAGCAAAATTCCCAAAAAAGTTGAAACTTCAAATATTGTGGTGAGTTCACAAAATGTGCGTTCACAATAGCATACCTTCTTTAAAATTATTCAAATATAATTTTATTAAAATTAAAAAATACTGTCGTCGAAAAAGTTGTGTAACTAACTCGCTTTGCTCACGAGTTAAAATATCCCGATTGTTAATCCCCCTCGTTTGTTAACCCTTAATTAGGCGCATGGAGTTAGGGCCACTTGAAATTGAAAGGATGTGTTACAGTGTTTATAGCGCGCTCACGCTTTTTCTAGTTTCTTCACTCCGAGCGGGGCACGCAAATTAGTCGCGTCCAGAACATCAACGCGTGCGCACGTATAGCTGCTCTCTAGAGCGCTGACCCCATGCGACCAGTTACGTTAGATTTTTTGGTGGAAGTAAGTTTTTACTTCTGTGTTTTCTTTTAGTTTATATTAATATATTGTTTATTATTTTTCTTTGTATGTGTGTATTTCTATACCTGCGTAACTGCTTTGTGTATTTTTGAGTTTCTTTTGATCCTTTTTCCTTTTTTTCCAGTTTTTTTACTGATTTGAAATGTCTAACGAAAGACAAATATCGCATTGGCTGGAGGAAGTGTCCGATGAAGAGCAAGAAGTAGCTGGTTCGGATTCTGAAGATGAAACGGTAAATGATACCACTATTGATAGTGCCCATGATTCAAAAAGCGAAATTGAAGATTCCGAAGGTATTCAAGACGTCGCTGAACCATCGGAAGGTAACTTCTTTTTATCTCGACATACTCAGAAAAATGGCCCAAAAGTAAAATCGTCTAAAGTACCACCATCGAACGCAGTAAGGACTTGTGCACAAAATATTATTCTTTACTTACCGGGAGTCAAAGAGTATGCAAGAAACGTCAAATCTCCCCTTGAATGCTTCCAATTGTTCTTTGACGGTGATGTTATTGAACTTTTGGTCACAAATACCAATTTATGTACTGATAAAATAAAGGAAAAGTTTGGAAGAGATCGCGATGCACTCTCTACTGATGATACGGAATAGAATGCATTTTTGGTCTTACTAATTATAGCTGGAGTCTTAAAAGAGTCGCACTTGAATTTTATTGATTTATGGGCACAAGATGGAACAGGCGTAGAAATGTTTCGGTCATCAATGTCTTATAAACATTTTCTATTTTTGTTGAGATGTCTACGGTTTGATAAAACGTCAGATCGAGAGGAAAAACTAAAAATTGATAATATGGCAGCGATAAGATATTTGTGTCAAATTATGGAGAATAAGTTTTTAGCTGCTTATTGCCCCGACGAGAATGTAACTATCGATGAAGAGTTGGTTGGTTTTCATAGTCGCTTTAGATGAAAGGTTTACATGCCTAATAAACCAAACAAGTACGGAATAAAAATCCAAGCCATGGTGGACTTGAAATGATATTACTTGTGCAAATTTGAAGTTTATTCTGGAAAACAACCATATGGAGAATATCAGATATCCAATTCTCCAGACGAGATTGTAAAACGTCTAGTTAAACCAATAAAACGCAGCGGTCGAAACATAACAACTGACAATTGGTACACAAGTACAAAACTGGCTAAAGAGTTGCTAACGCCTGAATATACTCTTGTTGATACATTGAACAAAAGGAAGCCTGACATTCTAACTGAATTTTTGCCAAACAAAAATAGACCAACATGTAGTTCAGTTTTCGGATTTCATAATCAAATGACTATAATCTCATATGTTATTAAGCCAAAAAAGCTGTTGTTTTTACTTTTCACCATGCCCAATGATAAGGCCATTGACCAAACAACAGCCAGAGCTCAAAAACCAGAAATAATTACTTATTACAATAGTACCAAAGGTGGTGTGGATTGTAATGACCAACTTTGCAGCAATTATAATGTTGGAAGGAGAATAAAAAGATGGCCACTGGCTGTATTTTTTTATTTTGTAAAAATATCTGGATCAACGCATTTGTTGTACAGAAAGCGAATTCTGATAAGAGTATCACACATACAAGACGGATTTTTTGAAAAAATTAGCAGCAGCACTAGTGGAAGATCACCAAAAACGTCACATACAACTACGTGCTGCACCAACGACAACAAAGAAACGACTCCGTGAAGTTCACGATGTGGACGAGACGGTCCAACAATCGACAGCTAAGCGCGGGCACTGTTCATCAAGTCCTAGAAAGGACGACAAAAAAGTGCCAACAAAATGCTTCAAGTGTAATAAATTTATTTGTCAGCAACACTCGAGGGTTTACTGCGTCGGATGCAGAACAGAAGAATTCGCTGATAAGACTGATTATTTTTTTTTAACTGCCCAAAAAATTAGTTTAAAATAAGAGGTTACATTTTTTTATTTTTAAGTTCTGTTTTAGTATAATGTTCCAGTTATGTTTTCGTTTCTTAAAGTTAATTATATTAAAGAACTTTATTAATTACTATAAAATACATAAAGTTTTATTTCTTTTTGACACTCCTTTCCCAATGTATTTTTGGGGTCACTTAAGACCCCATGCGCTTAATTGGATGATTTTTAATGGGCCTAGTTAAGGGTTAAATAAGTATAAAATGTATTAATTTGATTACTATTACAAATATTCTTGAACTACCGAAAAAATGTTTTCACATTTGAAATAAATATAATCACAAACAAATTTTAATTCGTTAAATTTATTAAATAATTTTAATACTGAAAACATCAAACCCTTTAAAAGAAAGAAACGTTAAGGCTCAATTCAATTCAACGATAAGATTATTTTCTATTTATTCTGACGATTTTCTTAAATTGAAAGGATGCTCTCAAAACTAAATATCGTATCGAATTCAAAGATGGGTAATGTACCATAATAAAATTAAAATATGAATCTACTGTTGAAATCAAAAACCCTTATTAAGTAATAAAATTGAATAACAACGTCGTCGTATAATCCTGTATCAAAAAGGAAAGACGAAAACCGTCCATTAGAATCGATTGGCCTCGTTTGGACCGAATTGCGATAGGCCGAAGTTTCAACTAAAAGATGCAAAGAAAAATGTTTTCTGTTTGCTTACAATACGTGTCACATTAAAACAACCACGACATTAACTTTTAGCGCGTTTCGTTTCGAAACATCTGCAAAAAGAAGAAATTTTACGACAGTAACAAATTTGTGTATTCTCTCCTATATACAAAGAAGTAATAAAGTACTCCCGATGATCTCAAAAACTTTATGAATAAGACAAATCATAACTACGAAAGGACATATTTAGATTCTATGCGTCATATACGTTAGGCTTAAACATAAAAAACTACACAAAGAGAAGCGAAACAGTTACAAAGTACCTTATTAAAATTTTATAAATTTTTAAGACTACAGTTTTATTAACTTATTTATTTTCAACATTACGCTATTTAAATTTGGTTATTAACTTATTAAAATTTAACCTTTTTTTTTGTTACGATTAATGTTTTGTTCGTTGTTCATGGATTACAGTTGTTCGTTGTGTTTGTAATGAAATCAGGTAACTTCAAAAGTGACTTACTTAATTTTAATGAGTTTATAGACGTACTAGTTTTAAACTTTTAATTAAAAAGTTTTGCATTTCGCTTTTGTTTATGAACGGTAGAGCATTATGTAAAACTTTCAGTAAAAGAAGCTTTGTGTTACTTCATTTCAGTTAAATATTACTATGAGATTGTTGTGATTAATAGTACACATAGTGTACAGTTACTGATTAAGTTTTGATATAGTTTGGTAAAACCTATAATGTCCACTTTTGCGCTAAGCACTATTAAAATAGTATACTACATATTGCGAACTGTATCACGAAAATGTTTGCATTTTAAATTATGTACTATAGTTTACCTAAGTGGAACTTTCGTAACTCAAACTTCTATAGCTTGTTACGGTGAGAAGTTAGAATTTTACCCGTCAGTCGAGAGTAGAGGTGGGTTAAGAAGGACCAATAATAATCTGGTCAAAAGATGGTAAATATTAAAGACGCACAGTTCTGATAGCCAAAGAAAGTAACTAACGACAAACCACTTCCTAGTAGCAAAACTTTAAATAAGACGACTCAGGTTTGTACGACAGAAAACGCTGCTTATAAGTAACACGTTATATTCAATCCGATAAACAAAGCATGTTAAGGTAAGCAACATGTAAACAATTATCACAGTAATAAGATCACACAAAAGTATTCAAATAATCTGACAAGTTATACATAAATTAATTCAGTACGTCACTGGTTTAATTTGCGTTAGTTCATATGTACATGCACGGTACGTCAAGTTAACCTATAAATAGTGAACAATTTCTTGTGTAAAATCTACATAAAAGATGAGGTAAACAAGTTATGCAAGAGATTTGCTGGTAATTCAAAACTTAGTTTTTTTAATTCGTGTCGCAAATGGATCCACAGCAGTCCGTTTACCGAAATCAATAGAAGCCTCGGCATATGACACACGAATCTAATAACGTACAGCGCAATGTTTATGAATAGCGAGTTAAAAGAGTCTCAAATACGAAATCACCTACAAGCACGTTGGTATTACCAACACACACCAATGCTTGCGTTTAAAGTCTGTTTTCAGAGATGCGACACTCCCGAGTTAATAGAATAACATAAAGTTCAGATCTTTGCGATAACAGTCGATCTTCCAACGGCATCGACGATTAACAATCCAAGTGGTAAAAAAGAACTCGGCTACTTGTTAAATAGCAGCAGACATCGCAGCAAACGTAGGAATGGAGATTTTGAGTAAATGGAACATAACAGCAACCACGACAAAGAGGCGCAAATTATGAGTTTCATCTGCAACCATATTTGCACCGTAGAATGGACAAAATTGCATGTTTAGCGTTACAAACTAGAAATTTTCTGTAACACTAATTTTGTTGCAAACAATTAAGTCTCAACAATATTTCAGTGTAATTTTATCTCCGTAACTTAAACTTCTGTTACTCTAATATTTCTGTTATTTGAACCAATGTTCAGCGCTCAAGCAAGCTTAACTCGAATTTTTCCTGAAAATATTCTACTGTCTTTTATGGAATTATACAATAAATAAATGTTTTGACTGCGACCACGCAGTTGCTTTGTGTATTTAGTGCATTAACAGTTCTTAAAATTTAAAATTTTAGACGTTTACGCGCTGACTTTCTGAAAGTACATTCAAGCAGATATTGACATGCGACTTTAAATGTAACAAAGATAAAAAAAACAAGGTACCTTGCTACAGCAAAATATTCAAAAAATTTTATTTTGAATTAATTGAAATTTCAGTTAAATATTGGCAATATTTTTCAATGTTTATCGCGAAAGGTGAAAACAAGAGAAGCTCTAAAGCTCTACATTCTTCATCTTTCAATTAACACTCTGAACACAGCAAAATTAAAAATACTAAAACAATATTTAGTATTTCTGTAAACGTTAATTTTGAGAAAATATGAATGCACGTGCCTAACCTGTAGGTCTATTAATCCTTCTAGATATCGAGAGATAAAGAAACATATATATTCGTGTTTTACTCAGTGAAGCCATCCAATTACAGATGATTCTCAATTACTTCGAGCATCCTACGCAAAATTTTGTAGTGTATTTTCGACAAATAAGGACCTAATTATAAGATAAAATATTGTATACATAAACAAAAAAGCTTAAGTTTTTGGTTAAGACAAATAAATAAGCAGTCTACGCATTATAAAATAGGTTTACTTTTTTTTCATGTTTTGCATCCAAAATATTTTGATGCAAATGTTAGAAACCCCAATAAACTGCAAAACTTACAAACTATAAAAATGGTTCAAAACATGAAAAATTTGAAAAAACACATTTTGCATCCCTTTTACTTCCTTTTTAAGGTTTCATTATAATTGAAGCGTGTTTAACAAAAACAGCATATGTCTAAAAATAAATTAAAGTTGAAGACATAAGAACAGCTTAGGTGGCTATGCAACGGAGTTTTTAAAAAGCTAATTGCACAGGGTTGTTTTTTCATGCAAGCAAACATACTTTTCATGTTTAGCTTTCCTGATAAGAAACAAAAAACTAATGGACATATGTGATTTTTTGGGGGAAATAAAATTAATGTTTTTTATGTATATTTATTTCTCAAAAAAACATTTTGTCAATAAAAAAATTAAATTTTATCAATCATTACAGCCACTACTGTTCTCATCTTGCTCAATATCTTCTGCTTCATCCATGGTATCGGATGGGAGGCCTTCAAGAACTTTTTGGTAATCTATTTTGTTTTGTTATGATCGAAGTAGAGGCAACAAAAACTTTAAATTTTCAACTTTATTAGATGGAATGGAAATTGGGCCAATACATAAAGGTGTCAGGTTCACTGTCAAAGGAAGATTTGTGTTTGCCACTTTGCTGCTACGAAAAGGTCTACTATAACTGTCTTTTAAAGAAAAGATACTAGGGGTCTGCTTGGTAATATTCATTATTCTGACTTTGCATGGGAAAAACATACTCTACAGAATCCACCATTTGTAGTACATGAACCAATGTGTATAGAAAATGAACCATCACGTAGTTTTTATTTTGCCCTGGGCAACCATCACTAAATATGACTATGTTTAAAATCAAAGCTTATGCACATTGCTTCACCTGCTTGAGCTTTTACTTTATATTTGCGTTTTATCTCAAAAAATGCTTCTGCCTTTCGAAGATGTAGCTCGATGTTTAATCTTTTTGAAATGTGTTTTAAAGATCTACCAGTATGTTTTGTAGAGTACGTTTGCATACTTTGAAGGGTAAGACTTTCCGGCAAATAACGGCAATTACGGTTTTTACGTCGGGAATAATGAGATTGCTGGGCATGAATTGTCTGAATATGAACTTTAATAATGTCAGTTATATATTCTGGATACTTATTAAGCCTGTTTTTATGAGAGACTCGTTTGTTAATCGGTGATGCCCCTTATACCATTAAGGAATCTCTGATGCGCTTGAGCCGAGCACTTTTTATTTCAAACAAACTAAGAAAAGCTTCTTTGCAGACTTTTATTTCCATTTGCTTGGTACGCACTTTATAGGTAAAATGAGCTCCATGTGCTTTATTAATCGCATTATCTCTAGAACGCATTCTTTGGATTTGGTTCATAGAAATCAGCCCAGCTAAATCTGATTCTTGGATATTTTTGTTACTCAAGTTGTTAAACTGTGCCAATATAACCTGCCTTTGCTCTTCGCAAGATTTATTAAAACATACATTTCTGCAACTGCTAAATTAAGAAAAAATAGTGTAAATTTTACTTAATAGTTGAGCAGAATGTTGAAAATGCTATACCTGCATGCTACACCAGTTTTACGAGCTACAATCAGCCTTTCTTTGTGACTGATATGTTCTTTACCCTGAACTTTTAACTGTTTAATCAGACATTCTTTCTTAATCTTCTTTTTTTTTCTTCGGCCACTCAGTACTCACTTCATGTTCATTTGCCATTGTTTCCACTATTTTCTAATTACAAAACCACAATTCACAACACATAGTAAATGTAGTAGACGATACAATGACAATATTATAACATAACCAAACATATTACAAATAATATCACAGATTGAAGCGACTTCTTCTTTCTATTTCTAGCAAAAACCACATAAGTCTAAAAATGTCCAAGGACATATGCGGTTTTTGCCTTGAACTGAAGGACTTATGCCGTTTTTGCAGGAATCAACGACAGTTTAAATGGTTATAATTTCGGTGGAATACTGTTTTTGTAAGAATTCATTACATGTATCGACGAATATCATTTTCCTGCACCCATTGGCATCATAAACTCATTTTAGGTAAATTGGGACTTGCTGTTTCTGTCAAACACGCATCAACTGTTGTAACATAAATATGTAGCATTGATTATAAATTATCAATGTATATAGTTTGTAACAGCAGAGAGTATAGTTTTTTTTGCAATTACACATCTACGAGGTCTGGCTATTAAATAACAAGACTGTCCGTCTAGACGGCGCCTTAGACGGATGGGGGAAAAACGAGTAGTGTGTTGGGTATGTAGATATCTTTTCTATGCACGTACCAAAACACGTTTACGTCACTATTATAGTGTTTGTGCAGTAGCGGTTTGAAACGAACGTGTTTTTTTCTCGTGTCGAAAACCATGTGTGACTAAAAACAGGAGCAAAGTATCAATCTCAAATTTCGTTAAATTGAAAAAAACTCCGACTGAGTGCTATAAATTGTTGCAAGAGGCTTATGGAGACAATTCTCTATCTTGTGCACGTGTTTTTGAGTGGTGTAAGCGCTTCAGTGAAGGCCGAGAGAGCATTAAAGATGACCAGTGCCCAGGTCGCCCTGTCACTGTTTAAACCCCGGAAACGATGACCAAAATCAATCAAATTGTGCGTGCAGATTTCCGAAAGAGCATCCGGATGATTGCCGAGGCTGTAAACACCGATAAAGAAACGGTTAGAAAAGTTTTACACTAGGAATTGCACATGACAAAAGTCTGTGCGAAGTTAGTGGCAAAAACCTGACTCCTGACCAAAAGCTCTTGCGTCAACAGGTCTGCTCAGATTTTCTTGAAAGGTTAGAAGAAGATTCCGGACTGATGAAAAACATTATTACTTGCGACGAAACGTGGATTTTTCAATACGATGTTGAAAAGCGGTAATCGATGCATTGGAAGACACCTGAATCGCCCAGAATCAAAAAAGCAAGGATGTCCAAATCAAAATTCAAGACAATGTTGATAGTTTTTTTGACATTAACGGTATCGAGATGACTGAATGGGTTCCAGAGGGTCAGACCGTCAACCAGACTTACTATTTGTCAGTTTTGGCAACACTGCGAAAATGAGTTCGTAAGAAACGACCCGAGTTGTGGAAGAACAACTCGTGGATTTTGCACCAAGACAACGTACCGGCCCATAACGCGCAGTATTTGGCCGGTAATCGCACTCCAGTGCTCGAACATGCACCGTACTCGCCAGATTTGGCACCGTGCAACTTTTTTTTGTTTTCAAAGATAAAATCTGCTTTGAAAGGGACCCGATTTAAGTGGATGGAAGCGGTAAAGCAAAAAACGGCAGAGCTCCTAAAAGCTCTCACCAAAGAAGACTTCCAGCACTGCTTCGATCAATGGAAAAAACGTTTGGAAAGGTGTGTGGCAAGGGAAGGGGAGTATATTGAAGGGGAGCATTTGAATGTAGGATAATTTTTATAATAAAACCCTTTTTCGTAACCAGTCTCGTTATTTAATATCCAGACCTCGCATGTTAGTATCATTTACGTGTAAATGTAAAAAAAAATAATAAGGTTGAACTTAGAATTTTATTAACAATTGTGGTGTTCCAACTTACATTTTATTGTAGTTAGGGTTTTAAAATTCAATAAACCAAATGTCCAAAGATATTTTGTAGC
Organism: Abscondita cerata; assembly: GCA_030710515.1. Taxonomy (NCBI): domain Eukaryota; kingdom Metazoa; phylum Arthropoda; class Insecta; order Coleoptera; family Lampyridae; genus Abscondita; species Abscondita cerata. The sequence continues at coordinate 115,192 of JALBCR010000451.1, read as the reverse complement.
AAATGTTAGAAACCCCTCACCTCATATAACTTGATGAATAACTACAAACTAAAAGTGGCTATAAACATGAAAAATGTGCAAAACAGCTTTAGCATCCTTTGTAATTGTAGGAATATAAAATAAGAAATATAAAATTTTTTTTATTGATATCGATTGGTATTTCAAATCAAAATAACTTAGGCGCATGGCAATACATTCTAAAGTTGACAAGTTTCTTTAAACAATAACAATTAATAATAATCATCATCAAACGTTATACCGCATTAGACAATACTCTAAGGGAGGTGAAATAACAATAACTATGATATTTTAAATTCCTGAAGAAGTTGATGATTAATCAACAAAATATCGATATCAATAAAAAACTTAGACCACTAAAGGTTGTTTTGGTCACGTAACCAATATAAATTCATTGCGCTGAACTACTTATCAATTCCAATTACGTTTGTTTGTTATCAATATAAACAAATATAAAGTTTCAGTCTCGTGTTGAAATTTTATTTGTTGCCTAACTGCATTGTAACTTTACACTACCTTCAACCCTGCAATAAGATGTAAGATGTTAATACATTCTGTGCAATAAATTTGAATCATTGTGCAAATATTTCAAGCAAGAATAATACATTGAATAAACATCTGTAATAATTGTGTAAACTCTGTATCTTTATGTAAGATCAAAATTAAAAATTTAACCAACAATTTTATATTTGTCGAAAAATGTAATAAATAAGCTTCATTTGAGAAACTAAATTAAATTTAAATTTAGAGGAGAAACATTATGATTAAAGACATTGGTCTGTAAAGTTGGTGTCTCCACATGTGTAAATTTTTTGGTAAAACAATACGGCATTTGTTTGCCCATGTTTGCCCAAAAAATTTTATTTTGCCCACAATCTAAAATTTTTTTACATATTAAAATTTTTTTCTGGGCAAACATTAGTAAACTTTGGGCAAATAAATTAATATGAAAAAAGTTAAATTTTTCACTTATAATTGCACAAGATTTTTGTTTTTTGCCGAGTAAATTTGTGTTGTTTAATGAAAATCTGTTGTCTAGCAATTTAATAAAAAAAAAACTGTCAATTATTAAAAACATGAACCGAATTTCACATGAGGTGTTAATTTTTTACCGAGATCGAAGGTCGCGGTCAAAAATTCTCTTAAGTACCATTCGGTAGAACGTTTTTAGATTAACAAATTGCTAAAGATAACAGAATTGAATTTAAACAACAGAAATTTACTCGCTAAAATACAAACCTTGAGTGTAATTCGGCAGGATAATTTAATGAATAAGAAAATTAGAACTCGCAAACTATTTATTTTGGATACAGGGTGTTTCAAAAAAAGAAGACTTTGTCTCTAGGATAGGTACAAAAATGAAAAATAATTGGGGTACAAAATGTTTGTAACGTCATCCGTATTTAAGGTAAAGGGGGTTGAAAAAGAAAATGTATACACATTTTTTTACGATTTTGCCAAAACTACTACTAGTAACATTGTAATGCAATTTTATACAAATATGTTTTAGAAGCTGATACATCCCATAAATTTGTTTTTATATCTAATTCTCATAGAGGGCGCTAGTTACAGGGTTCATACCAAGTAGTAGTGTGCATAACTTCTTTAAGGTTAAATTGATTAATCAAAATTTTAAATATTATTTAATTTTACACTAAAAAAGTAATATTCAATACCGTATACCGTTTTCGGAATATTTTGATTTGAAAATTATAAAGTAATAACTGAACCTTGTCACTTCCTTTTGGTGGAGAACTGTTTTTTTTTGTACGCATAAATAAATTTTGATTTGTAAAAGCTCTTTGGGATAGAGATGCATTAATGTTTCGAAATGTTTCCGTTACTGCAATGCACGTGTGCTCAGGGTCAAGATTGTTGGAAATTGTTTTTGGTCATTTGATATTTTTCTTAATTCAGAGTTATAAAGGATATTATCGTCACGTTCAGGCAATTAGAGTTTTCAGAAAATACTTATTTCATAGGTCTCACACTTCGAGTTCTGTGAATTTTACTTCACATGTCGCATTTAGTTTTGCTGGATCAAGGGTTTCTTTGTTTCCTTCTGGGAATTACAGTCGGTGTTGGCCGACGTTATCAGTTAATTTAACGATATGTTTGTTTAAAAGAGAAATAATACACGGCTTTGCGCCCACGGTCTAAATTCTAGGTAAGCGGTTTTGTTTGTTAATTCTAAGAAAATTGTAGCGCAATAATTTTTTTTGTAACGTTCGGTGTGTGAAAAGAACCGATAAGTGGGGTTGACGCTTTGTTACCCGATGTTAGTTTTTAGTTTTTAGTTCTTGAGTAGACTCCGAACTAATAAGATGTTTGGTTGTTAGTTAGTTACGCAACGACATAGTGAATTGACGTTGTTAAATTTTAACAATCGCGTCAGAACTTAAGTGTCGTAAATCATGTGCGTGAACTTCATCGGTAATGGATTAGAAGAAAGAAGACAATTAACGTAAGTACTTTTCGTTTCTTCAGAAGTTTCCGAGATGGTTAAATTTGTGTGCGTGAACTTAAATTAGGGTAGGTCGCGTAAAGTAGGTTAAGTTGAGTAATAAGTTGTTGGCCGTTCTACTTTTATGGACCCCATTATGTAGTAAATTTAGGAAAGCGATAGCGGTAGGAATGTTAGTATTATAGGTAACGTATTCAAATAGGTCTACGACCCCGGGCATTCACTCGTGTATTTGTTTTATTTTTAATTTAATAGAGAGAACTGTTAGTAATGATTTATCTCTTTTATTACCGCAAGTGTTTGCTTTTCTCTTTATTCTTTGGTGAGCATTTGTCTAAACAATTAAAAGATTAGGGTGGCGCCTGACAACACCGATTGTACTTCTTTTAAGGACCCTTTAGCCCTTATGTGAGAGACTCGTCCTTACTGACACCCTCCCATATAGTTAGCCGGCACCTTCGTTTGCTACAAAATTGATTGTGATTTCAGTTTTGTGGCGTAACAACCTGGTATAAACTAATGATATCAGACGCGCTGTAAGATGGCAGTTTTATAGTACTAAAAACCACATAAAATCCTTTTTTTAGTTTTCAAATAACTACAAACAAGAGTCTAGAAAAGTTCGTCTTTAAAAATAAATAGAACCACTTGGGTTAATAAAACCAGAAAACGGTTTTCTCCTGAAGTTTTTAGGAAAAAAACTATTCACGTGGCCCTGCTGATGATAAATATGAGTTGGTCCTGAACAAAATAGACTCAGATAAATAGATTCGGAGGAAGGAATAAATGATCAAAAGTGTGACTAAACCATCTGATGAAATTGCAATCCTAGAAAGAAATACAGTGGAGCAAACTCAAATTGACAACTGGAGGAAAGAATGTTTAAACTAACTCACGGAATCAAGTTTTGGCAAAACAAAGAGGGTTTACACACTGTGAGAGTGTTGTTAAAACCGTACTGTAGTCTTTATTTAAAGGAAATGTGTTTACAAGATGGGGTACACCAAATGAAGTCAATGCCAGACAACAATTTAAAAAGGAATCTGCAGTTTCTATTCAGCCGCGTGGTTTATTTATTGACTACAGGTTACCATATTTAGCTGCTACTTTTGATGGTCTTTTAGGTACTGGTGAAACTGTAGAGATAAAATATTTTTATTCCGCAACAGATTTATTTCCAAAGGAGGCCGTAGTCAAACTTAAAAATAACAAAATTAAACTGGACAGAAAGCATGATTACTATTATCAAATTGAGGAACAACTTCACATAACAATACGCGAATTTTGTATTTTTATTTTTTTGGGCTTCTCTTGGACTCGAATTTACAAAAATTTTTAAAGATGATGATTTTTGGGAAACCCAGAAGGAGCGACCTCTTTCAGAATTTTATTTAAACTGCCTTTTGCCAGAAATCGTAAATCCCCAACTACCACACAAATTGCCTATTTGAGACTTTTGCCTTGAAAGGCAGTTGGTAAAGAATAGGAAAACAAATTAGGCAAAATGGGTTATTACTCCACGTGTCCAAAATCTTTTCTTTTTTGGAACCCTGATTGGGAGAAAGTTAATAAATTTGCTGCTGCCCTGGGACGTAATGACTTTTTAGCTATTATGGAATACTTAAATAAGTTTAAGAAAAGACATGGTGTCGTCTAAAGGTCAGTGTGCTTTTGCAGACTTTTAAGTCAGTGCTAACTAGCAAAAAAACTGTTTACCAGATTTAATCAGGCAGTATGATCTCAACGTCATCTTTAACACAAACGTAACGGCAATATTTTTAAATATTTGCGCAACACAACTATAACACTTAAGGACCCAAAATAGTATAGTGGCTAAAACAATAATAAAAGAATTGCCGGTATAGTTGGGGTCAATATTAGTGGAAGTGAGAAATTACAATTTCTTCTTATGGGTAATTAAAAAACCCGCGTTATTTTAAGGGAATCAGTTCTCAGAAAATGGATTACGGATACAACAAGAAAGCGTACATGACAAGGACAAGGATAGGGAAAATTTTGTAAAACAATCAGGCACCACAAGAACATAACAATTTTCTTTTGTCAAAGAAGGCAATGGTCTCACTAGATCTCAACATAAGATAGGTCAAGGTGTAGTAGGCTTCGTACGGAGTAAACTATCCAATCGGATCTACTTGTTTGACTTAATGTGCCGACCAGATCAAACAATACTAAACGTAGTGAGTAACATCAGTAGGAAGTTTAAGCCAATAAAAACGTCTTATACACTCCTCAATGTTCTGCGACGAGCGAATCTTGATGTTTGCCAATTATTTTCTTCCGTTGTTCTGATGGGACAACCACTTTCCAGTCGTCATTGTTGGAAAACGATGTTTTACTCGTCGATACAAAACATTATTGATAACGGACCAAGCCGAAAATTTTTGAGGTTATAGAAAATCCGAGAAAACATATACAGTATGTCCCCTAGTTGGAATCATATGAACAACTTTTTATTATTAATTTTAGAAAAAAAGTTATTCTTCATAAAAGTTCTGCATGTTCTAAAATCTAAAATACAGTCATCAAATATCATTTTTTTTCAGTCGTATACGAGGTTTGTCAAAAAATATGAATTTTACTCAAGAGTTAAGTACCTTTAAATTTTTACAATATCGGAAAATGTTATCAAAAAAGTTGATCAGAAATAAAAACTACGTTCAAATATGCAATTACATCCACTTACATTAAAAATTAAGTTTATTTTGTTTTTTATTAATATTTCTATTTTGAATGAACATTTATCTCTTGTGATTATTTATTATTATTTATGATCATTTGACTAAAATATTATAATATACTTTTACGATGCTGTGAGTCATTTTATTTCTATAGGGTGTTGACTTTTATTTTTCAAAAATGTTCAATAAATATAATAATGTTATCAATGTAAATACTTGCAATTGCATATTTAAACGTAGTTTTTAATTCTACTTCACTTTTTTTAATAACATTTTCCAATATTGTTAAATTTAAAGGTACTTTACTCTTCAGTAAAATTCATATTTTTTGACAAACCTTGTATACGACTGAAAAAATTTGATATTTGATGACTGTATTTTAGATTTTAGAACATGCACAACTTTTTATAGAGAATAACTTTTTTTCCTAAAATTAATAATAAAAAAGTTTTTCATATGATTCCAACTTAGGGGGACATATTGTATACCAACGATCATTAGTAAATAGAAAGATGACTAAGACAGACGAATTTTCAGTGAGGAGTGAGTTAATAAGTTCCTTACAGTTTTGTCAAAATGACATTAATCAAAATAACATTAGCCCAATTTGTGAGAACCATTTATATCTAACAATTAACAATAAAAACAATTAATTAATATAGACAAAGACAAGCGGTTTGTCAAAATGAGCAAAAAAAAACAAAATTTTTTTGATAATTTCCAAAAATTTTTTTGTTCAATTTATTGACCGTCGTCACCAAACATGTTTTTGCCCAATATTTACCTAACACTTGTTACGATAAAAGTTCAAGTTTACTAGCGTTTGCTTTTTTAACGTGGGGATTTTCCTGCGTGTGTGTTGGTTGGCTTATTGCAACCTTGTCTACTTTCGCCGCGGGTTTAATAAGACGAGGTCAACGTCTAAATCAGATTTGGCGCGTGTTACTTCCTTTCTCTTTTGGTGTGAATGTCAACGAGGACAGTCGTGTGTTGTAATAAAGGAACTGCAAAGGGAAATTCTAAACACGAGTGATGAATTAATACGAAGTTATTTGAATCATCCGTTTTTTGGGAACCATAATTACACCAAGTATAAATTGAATGAAAAACCAAGTTGTTGTTTACAATAAACGTTTGCAGGTGATCGTACTGACATATATTTCAACACGTGTCGAATAGTTTGCTTTATTCGCTTTCTTTAATTATTAGAGTTTCTTTGTCTGTTCGTATTTTCTGGGATTACTTTGTTCGATGTCTGCTGAGTACTGTTTGCGTTTGGAAATTGTGGGTGTCTTCGGGACTTGTCCCTACTTTATCTTGGGGTAATTGGAAGAGTTAACCACTTCGTCTTTACTGCTACTTGACAACGTAATAGGCATGCGGTTCGGAGGTGCCGAGGGAAATTCCGTCACCGAGAAAGCACGATTTGTTGTATTGCTACTGATATTTTGTGTGTAACCAATTAAGCAGCTGTTAAACCAATACCACGTTTTTGTTTTATTTTATAATTGCTCCATAGCTAATATAATGTAACACACTCTGTATACTTTTTTATCTTGTTGTTTTCACCTGTGTGTACTATTTTATCTTTCCACCCTTCACGACAACATAATGACACAGTTTTTATTTTTTACACTTTTCCTTTTGAATAATGAAAGTTTAATACTTCTGCGTCTACATTAAACAAAAATTAGAGGTTTGCAGAACTCCACATCGTTTGAATACCAACAAACGTACAAAGTAGTATCGACAATGTGCGGCGATATATACTATTTTGCTCAATAAAAATAGACGTTTAATAGCTTCGCATCTCGCAACTTGATAATTTTGATAGAAAAAGAAAAAAAATGATTCGTTGTAGGAAGAATTCAAGGTTTAAGAAAGACGAAAAAGTGCACCGCAAACCACTTACAAATTTCAATAACGGCCAACAATTGTTACATATATCTAACGGCTAAGCAATTAATGCGAAAGTTTTCTGCTACCTACTACCGTTCCTGCGTCGAGACAAAACGTAGTACCGAGGGCCGCATACGTTCGTTTTAAGAATGAAAATAAAAATTGAGTTTTAGAAAAAATTGTTTAAGCGAAAGTTATAGACGATAAAATTTCCAATAACTTTTTTTTCATAATTTTTTTGTATAATTAATATTGGAGGGAATATTGTTCAAACAATTAGTGTCACGTGATAAGTAATTACTTATCGGATTAAAAAATAGTTTAAACAAAAGTTGTGTACAATTAAATTGAAAAAAATGTTAAAAATAAATATGTATGAAAATATTCTAAAATTTCGAAAGTCTGTTTCGGGTTGACTGCCCTTTCAGTTTGATAGATTATGTCCAAATCAAATCAGATCTGCAAAGTTTTATAAATATCTGTCTGGCGTTTTTCCTGATATCTTGTTTACATACGAACGGACGGCCATTGTCGTTTTGCTTAGTCGTTCATTCGTTAATAAGATAACTGTGTATCTATTAAATTTTAATTTTAACTAACATCATCAGTATTGATACAATTTATTTTAAATTGCGTGACTTACACGGTTTTATGGCCTACAATTAGCCTAGATAAAACCCTCACGATTTTGGGCGAAACGTCGGATTTCATGTTACTGTAAGACCGTTATTTTTGATCGCTACCTAGGAGGAAAACACCTTTAATTTATACTACAAGTTGAGAGAAAAATACTAATTCTAATACGACAATAAAAGTGAAAAAAGGGGTTTCGGTTTGGAAACAGTCCCATAACTCTTCATCTTATTTATAAGATGTGGTGTAAACATATATGACTAGTATTGCTGCTTTCGTATTCAAAACATTTACTAAGCACGAGTTCTATTTTATTGTTTTATAGAAAATCTACACGCACTATCTACTTAAATTACCTGTAATCCGCTGTATTGAACGTACTACATCTGTGAACTAAGAACGACTTATAAAAAAATAACATAAGCTTATGTATACCGGACCAAATTTGATTAAAATGAGCACCGTTGTTGTCTCATTCAAGTACGTCGTAAAAAAAGGAAAAAGCTTGTAATAAAATAGAGTAAATCCCATTATTTATTTCAAAATAGATGATTACGAGTTACGCCCGAATTAATTTTTGCTAATTATACAAAGGATTTTAAATAAACAAATTCATTTTGATTTAAATTAAAAATCGCTTTGTGACGTAGGTATTTAAGAAAAATCGCCCCTACAAAATATAAGCCCTTTAACGTAGTGTTAGATTAAAGAACCTGCAAACTTCGTAATTACTAGACAGCCAGATAACTAATTAACATTAAATTGCCGAATTCGCAAATCTTGAAACCTTTTATTATCATCGCTTATTCTGCTTCCAACAGAAGCTCGACCTAAATCAGTTTTACTTTCAGTATACCCATATAATATATTCTAACCGTTATTGCAGTTTCGGCCCAAGGAACGAACGCCAATGAAGTCACTGACGTCACAAATTGACCGCCCTTCTTCGATCGAAATTACAATGGCAACTTGCCAATTCTCTATCCAGTAATGAGAATGAGAAGTACAAGAGCACTTTTATTCTGCTGAATTTTCACATCGTTAATACTTAACAGCCGCAAGTCAAATCGAAAAAAATAATGTTATACAGTTAGTAGGTACAGTAAGACACCAAAACATAAAAGTAGTTACATTCAATTTTTACTTTCAGCAATAAGTCAGGATTAAAAGAAAAGCTGTCTAAAATTTTTTCAGACCTTTATATTACACCTCGCCCAATCCAGTAATAAAAGAAAATCATAGAAAATCCGGATAAGCACGTAGATTTATTTTAGTATTTTAGTCTTATACATGTAGAATGATGTTACAGTGTCTAATTCCCTACCATACGATAAACATTTTTAATCAAACGATCCGGAAAAAAACACGGGATTAAGAATTAATGTTTTGTTTGTAGTTACGTTACAACTTGTATATTTTCGCGCCACAGTTTTAGTGGAGTTTGGTTAAAAGCTTTTGTGGTGAAGTACACAAACAACATTAAAATATAGGAGTCACGTCTAGAACTTTGTAAGTTTCCCATTTGCATGGTAAATTATATGCCATGTCAAAATGACACACGCACAACCAACAATGCAAGCTTAAATTATATTCGAGATTATCACTCGGTTTATTTAATGTATGACCGAAATTGTTCCTTTGTTTGAAATTTTTACATTTATCAAAGGCACTTGTTACAACACGGTCCGTGCCTACTGTGATTAATTTACGAAAAAAGTTGATCATTTACTATGATAAGATAAATGTGCGATAATAATTAATTTTATTACGCAACGTTTTTCCAGAGTGAATGATTGAATCCGAACAGATGTTTTTTTTTTTGGAATTGGTTTCTGGATTATTGAAAACCTGAATATTGACAAATGAATTGATTGAACAATTTTTTACTGTACATTATTCAACAAAATGTTTTATCAAACAAAAGGACGTATATAGATGTATGTTGAAAAGATTTTTCCTTCCGAAAAATTACCCGAATAGTATTCCAGGACAGCATTCAGAACTACTGAGCCCTTTTAAGGAAAAACACACTGTTTCTGGTGGAGGCGACGTTTTGCACCCTAATGTAGGTGCTTCTTCTAGGCCAGTGCCAGAATTAAATGGGTGTTTTAATGAAAATTGTAAGTTTAAAACACATTCTTTTGGTGTAATTGGGTTTTTAACTTAAACACAACAAGCAATCACACTGTAAAATTTGGAACAAAACGAGTGGCCTAGAAGAAGCACCCACATCAGGGTGCGAAACGTCGCCTCCACCAGAACAGTGTGTTTTGTTCTGCTACATTCAACCTTCCTTAAAGGGACCCAATCGTCCTCAATACGGTCCTGGAATATTATTTGGTTAATTTTACGGAAGAAAAAATCTTTTCAAAATGCTTAAATTAAATAATAAAATAAAATTGTTAAAGAACTTAGTTTCGTATCTCCAACTCAAAAATTTGGTGTTGTTACAACTTTCAGCTTTATCATAAATTCTAAATAACTGTAATCTCGTAACCAACACCGTTCACTCTCACTAATAGAACTAACATAGAGAAGTTCACCAACAATAACTAAAATTATAATAAAAGTATTGGTATCATATTAAAATTTTATTTTTTTAGTGGAAAAAGGAAAAATGGACTATATGATAGCCATAAGAAATTTAGGATAAACAATCAAACACACATGGTTACATAGGAAACAAAACAATAAAGCATAATATAAAAGCCACAAAACACTTATCAGTTTTGTCACCTCTGCTTTGGTAAAAACTTGTTTTTTTTTGTAAGCGCAAATGATTTTGGTTCGTAAAAGCTCTTTTGAATTGGAATATACTATTGTTTTAAAGTATTTTATTTAAGTTGCAATGCTCTTATGTTTTATGGTCATATTAGTAGGAATATGGTTTTGGCAATTAATATTTTAATTCAGTTGATGTAGAGAATAGCTTATCGTCAATTTCAAACAATTAGGGTTTTAATAAACCGCTTATTTAAATAGTTTTCACACTTGATTTCTTTGAGTTTAAGCATCGCATGTCGCTTTTTGACTAATAAACAACACACGAATTATACCCACGTTTGAAAAATCTGAGTAGTCGGTTTTGTTTGTTATTTCTGAGAAAATGTTAGCGCAATAATTTTTGTAACGTTCTTTGCGTAGAAAATGATAAGAGGGGAGATTCTCTTAACTGATGATTGTTAATAATTTTTAAGTTTATCTTTTAAGCACACTCACGACGAGTGACATGTAGCTAATAGACACGTACCAAATAGCGCGGATTAATGTTGTTTTTAATTAAAGTTAAAACAACCGCCTAAGTGCCGTACGTGCCGAAAAGTGTACGTTTAATTACTTGTAACGAACGATCAAGGCGCGAGTGCAATGATGAAATTAAGTGTACCACAAATAAAAAGAACTTCCATTTTGCGAATCTTTAAGAGAGTATCGTTCAATTGATTTAAATCATTGAAATAAACGCATAGTGGATGATTTGACGTCCTCTTGGTTCAGCGAATTATTAAGAGAATAAAACAATACCGTCAAGAAGCATTAGATCGAGATCTTCGGATTAGCAAAATGGTTCCGAGTAGATTATTTTTTGAATAATGGATTGAAGAAACCCCCAACTGTAAGTACTCTGCTTATGTACTCTAGAAAACTTATGAGTTTTAGGTGTGAATTTGCGTTTGGTGAACTAAATTAGACAGGATTTAGGGCATCTTTATTTTTCTGTTATTTTTTTTATGTAACTTACGTGTTAGCCTTACAATCATGTTCGATGGTAAAGAATGATCAAATCGAGTCCATGGCATGTTACGTTTGAGTTGATGTTACAGTAAAAAATTGCGTGTTTGACTAGGCCGCAGACTCGTTTCGTTTATTTATCTACAAATTTGTAATAGTTTTAGGAGCGCGGTTAAAAATCTGTTTCCTTGCTCGGTACTGAGGTAGTTTGGCCGTCTGGCATATTTGTTTGTTTTGTTTGTTAAGCGTCAAAAAACAATGTTGAATTTTTGTTTAATAGAAAACCGGTCGTAATTATTTTATTCTTTTATTGCTTCAAGTGTTTACGTTTCTCTCTTTTCTTTAGTGAGCATTTGATTTAAATATTTCAAAGATTAGGGTGGCTCCTGGCAATCCCAACTGTGACTAGAATTAAGAACGTTTACTCTTCGTAAAGGTAAGTGAGAGACAATTCTAAATCCACTTCTTCGCCGATGAGTTAGTTTGAGCATTTGTTGTGCTGCGTACTTGATCTTCAAGTTTCGTGGTGTAACTGTTTCCAGCAGCAAATAAAAAGGGAAAGTATTTAGTATAGAAAATTGTTTAAAATCGGCATCAACCAACATCAAGGCAATCAACAAAAAGCTACAACTAGGAACCACATTGCTAAACATAAGGAGTGTTGAAATAAAAAACTGGGTTAAGCAGGCGTTGGAATCACATTGATTTAATTATTTTTACAGTTTACAGAAAAGTATGCAGGTAACACTTATTTTGCAAAAAAAAATTGTACACTTATTTTATGTAAAATATTTTTAAAATATATTATTATTATCATTATTAGTTAATTTCAGCCAAGCGGTGTTACTTGCCACACAGCCAACATAACAATAAAACTTTTGGCCACCGTTTCGAAAATCAAATAATCCGTTAAAGTTCTGATTTCAATTTGCCGCCTCGGATTTGACGCCATTGAACTCCTTTGTAGAGAATCGTTAAGATTTGAATATATAAGTCAGTGAGTACAAAAAGGTATCATCGTTTGTTGAAGGTCTCTATACTGCAATCAATAATACAGGATGTAACAAAAAGGTAAGCCATAAATTAAACCACATATTTTGGGGCTAAAAATAACTCGATTGAACGTAACTTATCTCAGTACAAATGTGCATGCAAAAAAAGTTACAGGGTGTCAAAGTTATAATTTTTTTTGTAAATAAGTAAGATTAAATAAAAATTTTGAGACCTGCAAATAACTTAAAAATTAATTTATACTTTATTCTTTGTTATTCGGAATTTTTGTGGTATAATGAAAAAGGCCGTATCTCAATAACAACCGAAGATTTAGTGTCGATTTTCTTGGAAACGGTTGGCCGAATCGACATCTTTTAAGTATACTTTTTTGAGCTCATCACGTCAAGGTATGAAAATCTTTGAACAACAATCTAATATACTAAGGGGCAAAAAAGTTATGAACATTTTAATGTACGCAAAGTGCTGCTGGTAGCGCCCTTTACAATGTACATCAAAACTGATATAATTATCGTTTTTTGAGAAAAACAACTTATCCATTGGAAATTATTGATTTCTACGTGTATAGTATTATCTCTTTCGATCCAGTGTTTAGTAATAAACAAAATATCTGTAGTTAAGCTTGTTACAATTGAAGACTCTGATGCAGGAAGAGGATCAGTAACAAAATGTAGTTTTTTTAGGAAAGGCAAAAAACTTTTCAATTTTGACAATATTTTTTGGAGTTCTTCTCTAATGTGGCTAAACGTCAATAAAATTTGTATCTAAGTTAAAGTAAAATTTTTGCACACATAACTATAATTTACTCTTAGCTATAATAAGAAATATAAATAGTAAAGGCGCCACCTGTTGAATAAGAAAGTAATAAAACCGACCTACAGGAGATCAAAAGAAATACAGAATAAATTGACAACAGCAATAAACCATAAAAAAGAAAAGCAGTCCAAAATTGCTATAATAGCGAGCGAGTAAGAGAGAAAAACTGTCTGATAAAAAAATTACGCAAATAAATCACAGTATATAAGGTAATGTCAATATTTAAATTGAGTGTTAAATTATAGAAACACTCGGTTTCACACACAATTTACACACGACAATTAGTATGTCAAACACGCAACCCGACACTTAATCTTAAAACTAATTTGTACTTGCTATATCTGGGTAAGTACCTCCCGTAAACCTAAAAGGCTTTTTGACTTCGCGTAACAGGATCAGTTTAAAGTCAACAAGCCCGTATTGAGCCGATTCAAGTATTGAGGTTATTGAACGTACCGCCGAATACTAGACTACTTAGATATAAAGCTTAACACCGTTATATTTCGTATGTAACTGAGTTTCACACTCGCAAGCAAAAAACATAAATCTTAGATACTAAAACTTAGCTGAATTTATTGTGATGGAGTCCCAAAGTCATATTTTACTGATTGTGACGGACAATAGAAGTTCCTTGAAGAATTTGTTAGAAAAAAAAATGGAAGTTGCTATGTTAGTTCTTCGCTTAGCCCTTGATGGATAGACACTCACCTCTTTAACTAGTAGGCGTAGTACTCAAACATTGCCTCCAGTTGTCTGATGTTATAACTACTGATTGTGCGGTACTTCATAGAAGGAAATGTTGTTCCAATCGGCCACTCGAACACAACTCTAGGAAGTCATCAAGAGAAGGAGCAAAGAAAAACTCCACAAAAGATCCACGTAGTTTGTAGAAATTGCACGAAAAAAAGGACGAGTACTTACGATAGGTTTAGAGTAATAAAACTTAACCAATTATTAATGGTAAATTGTTAAAACATTTCGAACTCTTCAAGCAGTTTTATTTAACGATTTCTCAAAATCTACCAATTTCAGCAAGAAGGTAAGTAATTACAAGATGTCGAGCCACGTTGCAGAAAATAAAATCGATAAGTATTTTTGACCAATTGAAAATTCGCAGAATGCGCGCTAGATAGGAATTTCGTTATAACGTATTAATTGCGACATATGTTCCTTTGGTTTACATTGCGTGCTCACATATTGCTCACGACACACGTGAATATGAAATAAAACCGTAACAGGTTCTTCAATACTGGTTGCATTTTCGTTTTTCACTAGATGGGTTTCCAATTGTGATGAGATAAAGATTGTTACATCCACGGTTAAGAAACCAGAATACAAATAACTTATAAAAAAATATTTAAAAAAAACAATAATTCTGGAATCTGAGACGAAATGGCCCAACAGAATTATACAAACAATTTTTAAAAATAAGTTCAAATAATATAATAAAAACAAAATACCTTACGGAGAATTGTTATTGCTCAATTCAAGAAACAATGGGATTACATAATGAACATAAATACAAATATAAATAAAAAGGTACAACCTTGGTGGAGATGTAAAGAATTAAATTAAATAAACAAAAGTTTTTAAAAAGAAGTCGAAGGTGACAGATCACAAATGTCATTTTGAACACATAATTAAAAAAAATTAAAAGTTAAATATCTTGAATTAGTTTAATAAGCTTCTTAAAATTGTATTAATGTAGCACTTTTTCAGATGCAGTCCTCAAATTAATTGATAGCACCGGAATAAGCATTTGTACTTTTTTAAATTATTTTAGTGGGGAGGAACAGTTAACTTCACTCCTGACACCAAGCCCTCGAGTTACCACATTATACATTCAAAACCAGAGTTAGTTGCACAATGTATACTCAGTACTGGCACCAAACTAGTTCAGTTAAACGATTTAACTACACCAAAGAAAAAACTGGCATTTTCTGGATTAATATAATAAAAGTATTTTACAATATCATTTAGTACAAAACTTTAACTTCAAAACATTTAAATAAAAATCTGTTCTGGCTTTTTCTAAAAATTACAAACTCAAAAATCCAAAAATAAAACAACAACAACTTATTATGACAACAACCACATATATAAAAAATAATTACTACGATCTATAAAATTAACATAAATTTTTTCTCTGCTATTTCAGTCATTGTAGGCTTTACATGCCCCATCTTTTCACCAGACAAAAAAAAGCTTTGAGTCTAGCTTTACCTGCAGTTAACTCGTTTTATCCAAATTTGCACTTATCCCCTTCTTTCAGCAGAGTCTTCAAGTATCTCTAGTTTGTTTATTTTGTTAGTTGGAGATTGAATATTTTGATGAAATATTATCAAATGTTTCTTGTTTTCTTAATTTTGTGTATGAGTATGAGAAAATATACTAGATTTTGCACATTTTTGTGTATAGAAACTCATCGTATCACTATTTTGTCTGGCCCGAAGGAAGGTTTCATAAAGTCATTAAACTGTATAAAATCTACACCTCATTTAAACAAACTTGAGATTTTGCTCTTACGGGTTAGTTTCTCTATTTCTTCAATTTTAAGGTTTTTAATTTACGATTTGAGGTAATTTTATAATAATCAATTAAAATCATATTTTAAAACCTACCGAAACAAACTATCCTTAAGGCCGTTTTAGACCATCACTAATTCTAAACAAAATTCTGGTCAAAATTTGAGCTACATTAGTTGATTAAGAATTATAAAAATAAAAATAAAATATGTTTTACACTTAAAAAAATTACGAACAGAATTATGACTCTGCGCAAGCGCATATGAATTGAATTTGGTTATTTAAATGTTCAGTTGGTAGTTCTGATTATAGTTCTTGTGTTGGCGACAACAGTAACGCCGTTGGCGCATATACGTTGGCGATTAGTTTGTTGCAGAGGTTAGTTACTGTTCCTTGGTGCATATATTGAGTTCATTGTTAATGTAATAGTTATGTCGTGGTCGCGGGGTCAAGTAACAATTTTAATCGAATCATATAAGAGCCATCCATGTTTGTACGCGGTAAAATCAAAAAATTATAGTAATAAACACGCCAGAAATGCAGCTTTAATTTGCAAATCGTTGCAATGCGTTAGACCAGAAGTTACTATTGCAGAGATAAAATTTTCTGCTCTACGACAAAATTTTTTGGTGGAGCATCGGAAGAGTATACAAAGTTTAAAGAGTGGAAGCGGTACCGACTAGGTAGATATCTCGATAGTCTTGGACACATTTTATCAACAATGCAAATATTTATAGGTTTATACACCATCAATTTGGTATTACGACTTGCTCATGTATATTCTAGAGCATACTACACCAAAAACCGCAACACTAGATACAATAATTTCAGAAACAATTGTCGAAAATGCATACTTAGAAGACACAAATATAGAGTATGTATTTGAGGAAGATCGAGATACCCAAATTACCACCTGTGGTTATTTCTATTTGTTGTCGTATTCTTAGGCAAATCTTTTTTTAGACTTTCAGGAAAGAAATACCTTCCACCAGTGCTGTGAATCTTATAACACATGTTGGAAGAAAGCAAAAAAAATGAAGGCAGATGATAATTATTTTGCAGAAGCTAGTGCAGCTATGGTTGAAATTGCTGCTGCAATTATTCAAAAGAAACCCGTAACAAGCAGTGAAGATAGGGTCGATGTTTTTTAAAATATGTAGGATCAATATTAAGAAATATTGTCGATGAAAATGTGCTTGAAGACACCGAAAGTGAAATTTTAGATGTAATTAAACGAAATATAAATAAATGTAATTAAACTTATATATTTTTTTTTATTTTGAACCTTTTAAACGCTACAAATAAAAAATGTTTTAAAGTTTTATTTTCTTTATACCAAAAACAATATAACCTAATATGCTATTTAAAAAAATATAGAACAGTTTTAATTTTGGTTACATGTTATGTCTTATGACAGCCGCATCTTGCCAATCTACTCTACCAATATCTGAACAAACATAATTTCTGTATTCTTCCCTTACATACAATGCTGATCTTGCAGACCGATTTGATGGATGTTGATTAAGTGTTTCCAAAGTACCACTATCATTTTCATTTCCATCAGTATAAGATCTACCATTTCTTGTGCATAAATAGTTATGAAGTGCCACACATGCTGATGTAATTGTCTTTATGTGGGACCAAACCGATTGGATTTAATAGAACCCGAAATCTGTTGGCGAGAATGCCAAATGCATTTTCAATAATCCTTCGAGCTCTAGACAGACGGTAATTAAAGATTCTATTAGCATATGTCAAATTTCTTTGAGGGTAAGGTTTCATAACTCTCGTTGTCAATGGAACTATCACGTATGGCACGACATGACTGCGTCCAGTTAATGCTTTTGATGGTGGAAAATTTAGGGAATTGGTTTGTAGAGCTTTGGACAAAGTACACTCTTGAAAAACTCCTCCATCACTAATTCTTCCATTGACACCAATATTTACATATGTAAATTTATAATGAGCATCAGCCATAGCTAGTAAAACTAAAGAATGATCCCCTTTATAATTATAGTAATATGACCCTGCTAATTTGGAGGGTCTAAATTTTATATGCCGACCATCCAGTGCACCTAAGCATTGAGGAAATTGCCACATTTCGAAGAACTGATCTGCAATGGACTGCCAAACTTCAACTGAAGGAGGTGTCTATAACAGAAATGGAACTATATTTAATGTGACCTAATGTTTTTTAGTCATACCGTTAAGAAATCATCTTTCAGAACCTTATATATTGCTTCACAAACTTCGGGTATAAACAAAGATATAGTTGATTCATGTATCCTAGTGGAATACATGAGAGATCTAAATGAGTCTCCTGTCGCAAGAAATCTAAGAGTAACTTTAAGTCTAAAAGTGAAATGTCTATTAACTGTAAAACTTATTATGTTTTGTAACCTGTTTCTGGCTGGAATGCAATGCCTCATTACTGTGTCTGTTCTACTAATAAGTGGCTCTACCAATCTTAAAAGTTCCTTGAATTCTGGATAGGTTAACCTTAAAAAGTTCCTATATGCTGTAGGATCTTCTGATAACAATTCGTTGTCTAACATATGCAGAATTCCCATCCCCATATTCCTCTGCTCATTCCACTTCTTGGACCAAATTTTTCGTCTACGATTACGTTGCTTTTCAGATTTTGTAGCCAGCATGGTAGTATAAATGGCAACGGCATACAACACCATATCTTGATCTTCCATTGTATAAAAAAATTTACAAGATTTTAATAACACCCCTAAGTTTTCAAATACTACGGTTTCGTAATTTATGGTTTCAAACAATAATCAGTGGTTTCAAAGCCTCAAAATGTGTGTCAAACCTCCACGCACACCCTTTGCGCACAGTCTGTTCGTAAAATTAGAGCCCGTTCAATTTTTATGGACAAAAAAGAGATCAGAGTCGTAATACTTGTATTAGACGATTCGTAATTATTATTCTAAAATTACTGTCACAACTGTGGGCATAATTACTGGTGATCTAAAACGGCCTTTAGACAATAAAAATCACAAACAAAATTACTATAACAAAATATTTAATGAAATTAAAAACAAATCAAAGGAACAATGGAGGTTGATCGATAGTTTAATTAGCAACTCAAAATCTGCGATTAAAAAAATTGTTGACCTCGCCAGTAACGTAACATATGACTCCTTTAATACAACATCAAATGCTTTTAAGATACACTTTGGAAAACCATTTAATATGCCCTTTAATTTACCTGATTTAAAAAATTGCGAGAACTTTAAAAATTTTTTTAACATAAAGTCAATACAAAATTTTATATTTATGTATGATGTAACGGCCGACGAAACAAAGAACATTATTTTGAAATTACATAATAAAAACAGTGGGAGCTGACGGCTTGTCATCGTTAGTTCTAAAAGCTACGCAAGAAATTGTCTCACCAGTTTTGACATAAATTTTCAATCGTAGCCTGGGTACAGGAAAATTTCCAGAACAATTTAAAAATGCTATTATTATCCCAATTTACAAAAAAGGTAATATAACTATATTAACAATTATAGACCGATTGCGCTACTGCCAGTACTATCTAAAGTTTTTGAGAAAGCGGTAAAACTTAGATTAATGAAATTTTTAAATTCAGTAAATAATTTTTCAAAAACTCAATTTGGTTTTATTACTGGAAAAAACACTGAGGGGGCATTATTAAATTTTTTAACGGAAATCTATAAAGGTTTAAACAAACTCAGGTTTGTTACAAGCCTATTTATTGACATTACAAACGCATTTGATACGGTCAATCATAGTATTTTATTAGAAAAACTTTGGAATTCGGGTATTAGAGGCACTGCATATGATTCTCATAGATGGTTCTTGCAGCTCTACGTATGAAGTATCACGCGGGGTTCCGCAAGGTTTAGTATTGGGACCTTTGTTGATTTTAATTTATATAAATGATTTATGCCTAGGTAAATTCAATGTCACTTTTACAGCTTTTGAAGATGACATTGCTCTATCTTATACATCTAACGATAAAAATTTCTTGTATAAAAGTATTATTGAGAATTTAAATAAATTTAAATATTGGTTTGATGAAAATGGCTTAACTCTTAGTAAAAAACGACGTACATCTTTTACGGTTTACAAAAAATCAACTCATTTTTAAATCCATTGATTTATAAGTGTACCTCTTGTTTAACCAACAATACCATAAAGTGCAAAAATCGCATAACTATAGTAAACAATAAGTAAACAATCTTCAATGTCTAGGGGTTATAATTGCTCGTAAGCCAAACTGAAAAGATCATATAAACAAATTAAAAAAATGAATGATGGTGATGTCTTGAAAATTGTACTTCCTTCGATATTTGCCCTTTATTAGTTTTAAAGCAGATCACTTTGCATTAATCAATTCAAGATTGCAATATGGTATTGTTTGTTGAGAATGTTCAAATATGACAAGTTTACGAACGTTATTTTTATCAGAAAAAAAAAATTATACGCACAATGTTTAACAAATCTTAAACAGTTTTAATGTAATTCAGTATAAATCTTACTTTGTACAATACTCATTTCCACAATGAGTAACGACCACAACATATTATAGGTTTTGTTTTATTATAATTGTGATTACTTTTATATATAATATATCGTCGCCCTAGGAGTGAAAGGTTCTAATCCACAAATATTTCATTTTCGGGTTATACCTTTTAACACTTGTTAAAAACTCAAAATTTTATATTAGTGAACAAATCTAAGTCACTGATACAGTTTGTGGCTATTTATAGAATATTGGCTAAAAGTTCTAATCAACAATTTGCTGTAGCAAATAGTCTTAACCGGCTTAGACCTTTTCACTACCGCAATACGTCTTCGCTTATGGTTGTATTGCGTACAAGTGAATAGTCCTAAACCACATTATGCAAGTCTAGACAGGCATTTTTATACAAGCTTGAGCTTCAAACAACTATTAGATAGCATTGTATTGTTGTGCAGGTTGGTGCTGTAAAGTGCAATAATGAATTCGAGAGGCAGATTATTAGTTGAATTAGCACTAAAAAAGAAAGAACTAATACAACCGGTGATTGTAATAAGCTGGTTTATGCAACTTTGACCCCGGTAGCTTTAGGTAAGTTTTCAGTAATTATCTACTAAATAAAACGCATGCATCTTGTGAAAATCAGCTGATACTGGAAGTTAGGTTATGTAAAAACAACTCACTTAAAAATGATTATTTTGGTTGGTTGTATTGTACTATTTTTTGAAACTTCTTTCTGATAATGTGTGAAGGAAATCAGTTAAAGGAAACTTTCGTGGGTGTTGATGTGTGTATGATCATCTTTGTCTATTGTAGATGAAACCGAAATAAATGAACCTTCTTCAGTTTCTGTCAGCGCAAGCAATTGTGATGAAGAAATTGCATTACTTGAAGTACAACATAATAGTACAACTGGTGAGTACGGTAATAAAATATTTGCTTTTAACTTTACATTTTAAGATTAAAACATTAAAATTTCCAAAACCATGATCTTTTAAACTAAAAATCTGGAACCTTATAGTTAAATTTGCAAACTAATTACAATTACAATGCATTTTACATAAAAGATAATGATGAACTCAAGTATTTTTTCTTTATTTTTAGATGCAAACAAAATGCTCGAAGATAAATCTATGAAAAATCGTTAACAAGTTATGCTACAGTTTGTTCTGGAAGTGATGTTGAGGATTTTGACAGAGATGATGATTCGAGCTATAAACCATCCAATAGTGACTTTGAAGAATTTTCCGATAACCAATCTCTTAAAACCAAAAACCAAGAACAGAACTTGATTCTGATGTTGAGAGTAATAATGAACAGGGCAATAATGATATACAGTCTTCGTCACAAACTGTAGACAAAAAGCTTAGTCGAAAAAAGCAGAGAAACTCCACGTCATGGAAGCGAAATGCTCAAAAAAACTTAAGATTAGATGGAAAAGAGTACTCAAAAAGGGAAACTTAAGCCTGCTAAAAGTGTAGTCGATATTGAATGTCATTGTCACTATAAATGTCAACAATTCTTCACAAAACAACAGAGAGAAGATATTTTTGCGAGCTTTTTCAGTTGAAAACACAGCAGTTAAGATGGAATTACATTGTAAAACATGTTACCTGTATTCCGAAAAACGGTGCTATAGTGAAAATAATGAAAGACGAGCTAAAACATACGTTTATAAATTAACTGCCAACCAAGTGTCCCGGCAAGTATGCCAAAAAATGTTTCTAGCTACCCTTAATATTTCTAGTAGAACAGTTAAAACTGCCATCACTAAACTTAGTGACACTGGCTCAATAAAACCAGACATGCGTGGGAAGAAATGTCCTCCTCAGAAAAAATCCGAAGTGGTAAAAAATGTGATCAGAGATCATA
This sequence comes from Abscondita cerata, assembly GCA_030710515.1. Taxonomy (NCBI): domain Eukaryota; kingdom Metazoa; phylum Arthropoda; class Insecta; order Coleoptera; family Lampyridae; genus Abscondita; species Abscondita cerata. The sequence continues at coordinate 93,025 of JALBCR010000451.1, read as the reverse complement.
TTAAGTCCATCCCTGTAGTTGCATCTCATTATTGTAGAAGCACTTCAAGACGGAACTACCTTCCATCTGGTTTATCTGAAACCAGATTGTACGAAGATTATAAGCATTATTGCGAAGAACGTGATCCCTGAAAAATTTAGCTATTACAGACACATCTTTGTAACGGAATTTAACCTTGGATTTCATCGTCCAAAAAGATCAGTGTGATTTTTGCACAAAATTCAATTGTTTAGAAGATGATGGAAAATTAGCTTTACAAGAAGAATATGACCTACATATTGTCAGAAAGCAAGAGGCTAGAGACCAAAAAGATCATGATAAACTAAGATCAAAAACAGATAATACATTTGCCTGTTTCACGATGGACATGGAAAAGATCCTCGTCACCCCTTCGCTTAATGTTGGTAAACTTTATTACTCCCAAAATTAAAACTTTTAATTTTACTGTTTATAACCTAGCTGTTTCTGAGGCTATAAATTATATGTGGCACCAAGGCATAGGATCAAAAGGATCTTCAGAAATTGCAACTTGCCTATGGAAACTTTTGTCAGATCTTGCTCCTTGCGTTAAAGACGTAACGTTTTATTCAGACACTGCTTCTGGACAAAACAGAAATTGCATAAATGCAGCAATGTTTCTCAGAGCAGTTACAATTTTGCCCATTAACACCATTAATCAAAAATTTATGGAATCAGGCTACTCTGAAATGGAGTGTGACAGCGTTCACTCCAGTATTGAAACCAGAGGCAGCAAAATCGATGTTTTTACTCCTGAATGTTGGTTTACCGTTACACGTACGGCAAAACAAAAAAACCATTTTATAAAGTGGTTGAGCTTAACTTTACAGACTTTTAAACTTCAAGGAGTTTTCTTCTACGGTGATTAAAAACCGAAACAAAAACGAAGATGGTGGAAGTGTCAGTTGGTTGAAAATAAAATGGTTACAATACAGGAAAGAAGATCCGACACGTATTTTTATAAAGAAAGGCTTTCTGACCTTGAGTTTAAATCTATTATTATTAAAAAATTACCACACGAACTGCTAGCACTTTAAAAGAAAATAAGATCAAACCACTTTATAAAAATGCTCTACCAATAGAAAAAACAAAGCTACAAAGTTTACTAAGATTATGCACAAGTGGTTGTATTCCGGAAACCTACCGACAATTTTATAAAAATTTGAAGTCCACCGAAGAAATTGTTGTAGAATCATCAGATGAAGAGATGGAGTAACTAAATTTGTTTTCATAAACTCATAAAATAGTTCTAAACCAGAAAGTTTGCGTTAAATTTGGTATAATTAGTATTAGCGAATAGTTATAAGCCAAAAAATATTAGTATTATTTAATGTAACATCTGGATTTTTTCAAACATTGTTGTGTAATCATTTTTTTAGTGATATATTAAAGTTTGAGCATGCGAAGCTTTATTTTACTAAATGTATGGGGAAAAATGCAAAAAAAGTGAAACGCAGAAATTTAAAATGCTTTTTTCTCAAAATGTGTGGTCAGTGGATTAGAACCTTTCACTACTAGGGCTACGATATGTAGATAGATATTTAATTTTCGCTTGTCACATCTAATTTTAAGCAATTTTTTTTACCAAATTCTAAAATTGATTTAGCACACAGTGTAAAAAATGTGTTTGTTTTTTAACGATTCCGTGGTGACGCCTTTACTTCAATTTCCTACATAGAACCAAGTTTTTTTTGTAAATGCAGTGAATCCAAGTTTGCTGTCACCTGAGTTAATTTCTAGGATATTTTTTAAATACAACTTTTATTGAGGTTTTATTAACAATTGAAATATTTTTTTAAAGGTATTAATTTTCAATTGTTTATGTATTACGTATAGGTACGAATTATGTTAATGTGTGCTTGCACAACAATACTTGTAGACGTTTACTATTATCATAAACTGGGACTACTATAAAATCGTCAAACGTCTTAAGCGGTGGGCTTTACTTTTGTCGGCGAGCATACTACAACAGATGACGCCTTGAGTTTCAGTTTTTTATTTTTTGAATGTTGCTTTATTATCATGCTTTATGGTAAATACTATCATTTAACAAGAAAAGTCTCATTCAATTTACATACGATTTCATTATTTTTCTTATGATTTATTTAAAGTTATCTGTCCAAGCCTTTATTTATTAATTCATATAGTAGGGTTGGGTAGCTGAAAAAAAGATTCAATTTAAATGTGACGTTTTGAATTCAGATAGTACGAGGTTCGACAAATCTATATACAATTTTTCTAGTTTTCTAGCCGTAGTGATGACGTAATCAATATGGCTACCCAATTTTTGTGATTCTACATTTTCCTATACTACTCGGGTTTGTATTTTAATATTAACGTAAATTGTTAGTGATTATTATTGTGGAGAAAACAAACAACAATTTCAAATAAAATGCTACAAAAAATGATACTTTATTATATTAGTTATTTTTTTTTCTTATAACGTTTTTAAAGTTTAACAAATTTTATTAAAATGATAATTTTGTTTAAATTATTAAATAGAGTTTGTATACATTTCAGTTTTAACACTTAAAGTCATTAAAAATTAATATTTCAGAATTTTTATAACATGGAAAGAAAATCTATATAACTTTTTTAAAGCAATTTTAAAAGATAAACACAAAGATGGTTATGAATATGAAAACAAGAAAAGTAGTATAAAATTTAAAATGAAAAAAGTTTCGGTAGTGTAATCTAAATTTATTTGTTATCAAATAGAAGCCTTTATATATTGAAAGTAAGCTCGTAAATATTTAACTTCAATTATGTACTGTAAGATGATTTTAAATAAAGTTTTTCAATCAGAAAAGAAAACACGGTATGATAATTTTGCATAAACAAATTAAATTTGACATTAGATTTATACTATATACATAGTGTTATCAAACTAATCTTTTACGTGTGTGTTGAGAAAACATCTATTTTTACTTATCAAAACCTTTTGGTCTAAATAAATTAACATAAAAATTAATCTTATAAAAAAAAACAAAGCAATTGTCTCAATATTATATAAAAATTTTACATTTTCATTATTTAATAATCTTACTGAAAATTGATATTTCGAGAGGAAAGAAGGCTAATATAATAAATGAATATTAAGGTTTTAAGCCTCAATTTGTCGACGTAAACTATGCATTATTTAGAAAGTCACAATTTATAATATATAAAGTAAAGTATAAAGAAAAACTTTACAGATCTCAAGGATTTCTTAACAATAACATTTTTCGTAATAAACGGTTTGGCATAAAACTGACAAATGTGGCACAATATGGTGGGAAATAAATTATTATCAAGTTTTTGTAATGTCGTCGTGAAATTCGAACACAATGTCATCTTTTATTTATGCAAATTTAAGCGTTTTTCGTCATTTATATAAAGTTTTAGTTGGTATAGTTTTGTGTGGGGTTTGTAAAAAATTCTCAATTGTTTTTCTTTATTTAGTATCGAACTTTTGTAATTTCAAAGCAAACATTCATGCAAAACTTTTAGCTATAAAGAAAGTTCAACATTCATTTTTTTTTGAGAAAAAATCAATGGTCGAACTTAATTAATAAAAACAAACTCTTAATAACGTAATTTTAGTTCAAAACTTGGAAATTCAATTTTACGCGAGTTGTATTTTACAACAAATTAACCAAATGGAGTGGATAGTTTTCGTAAAAAGAAAAGAAAACGCTTGGATTTAGTGTTATATAAAAGGCATACAAATATCTGAGTAAAATCCTTGAATTCGAAGTGTGTTTGTGGTTTTACGGTACTTGAGTTGCTTTCACAAAGTTTAATAATGTACAAAGTATGTTAGAACCAAAACTTTTGAATCTTTATAATGTAAACGCCAGTAATATATCAACATTACTCCGGTATCTTTTAGATGTTGTGTGTACAGCAATGCGTAGTAGAAAAATATTTGCCCATTTACATGACAAAAAAAGCTTCTCAGACGTAAATCTAACACAATTACCATATTTATATATACTTTTTTGGAAACGTGTATTGTGTTTTAAAACCAAAAATAACACGTCTTCTGAATCATCTTGAGTTACATTTAAGATTAGTGATCGTATACGCAATAAAATCCATTTGAAATTGCATCGGATTTCCACCCTAGTAGAAATTTTCTTAGATTCAATGAAGAATTTACATAAAATACACGAAAACGATAAAAAATTCACATTACTTTAATTAGTTTATCTGAAATTTTATTTAAAAATATTTACGTTACATACAAAATGGAAATAAATTAAAAATAAAATACTGAATAAACATTTGCAGTCTTGCTTTTTTAAGAGTAATTAGTAAATTAAATTTATAAAAAAATATCTACTAGTTTTTTCTTATTGAATTTTAAACACTGTTTTCAGATGTTTCACCAAATTGATTACGTACTTCAAATGGCGGAGTTGAATTTGAAGCTTTGCTATCAAATTGGTTTTTCTTTTGATTCTGAAATCTGTAATATTAAATTTCTTTGTCGATGGCTTTCAAAGTCTTTTACTTAAATTTACTACACATTGCCGCAGAACTAAAGCCGCATATATAAGGGAGCAAGGGAGATGTTTAAGCCGAGCTAGCCTGGGCGTGGGCGAGATAACAAAACTGCAAATATATAAGTACTGCACACACTAGGGCCAAAGAAAATTAGGGGTTTCGAGTAAACTTAAAAAAAGAAATATAAGGGCGCCAGATTCATTTACTTAGTCGCTATAATTCGTTGAATCAAACGAAAGAGCGCAATCCCTAGCGGTAACGCTAATCCACAGGGTAAGGATTAATTAACGACACATAGCCAAAGCAAATATATTTACAAAATATAAACTAAATAAATTTTGGTTTAAATTTAACACCAAAAGAATAAAATTAAACATATCCTCAGAGAGAGGTTGGGGAGTAAATAAACAAGGCTTAATGAGCGGCGTTACTAAATTTATACTACTCAATGTATATAGTACTATTTTATTGCAAACAATATGACTGGACAAGAAAATAATTAGTTAAGGACACGGTGACCCCCGTAAGCTTACGTATTGGTTAACCCTGTATATAATCTTAATAGTTCTCCGTTATAAACGGTAGTTAGAATGACCATCGTGAGCTGTCAAACAGTTTTCGCAATAAAATATATAAATTATGGAAACTAAATTAAAAAAAACGTACACAGAGGGTAAGTAAGTAAGCTCAGCATAAACTAAGTGAAAACGTAATTTCAAAGTCAGTAACGTCGCCTAACAGATAACGGATAAATTGATAAGGCTTTATGTACAGGTGCGCCTGAGGGGCTTAACTTAAGGTAAAGGAAATTAATTACGTATACCACCGTTAATTGTGTTTCATCCGTGGACGGGTGGCAATTGAACAATTGAGTAAACATGCAGTGTTATCACTAATCAAACCTGATCTCGACAGATGTTGCGTTGTAGGAATCAAGATTCGTATTACTCGCCGTCAGGCCGATACTGGAAGAGTGTTTATCTTCTTTAATTAAGGTGTGATAGCGTCGAATTCGGCGGTTTTGATTAAATTGTGAAAGCTAAAATATGCAGGTAAGTAATCTTATCATTAAAACGTCAAAGAAATACTGACCCAGATTTTATGGCTTTTAGATAATGGCCAACGGAGCTTAATTGTGTAGATTGAACTTGTAATTATGTTTACTAAAATTAAATATATATATACACCTAATCTAAACATGAATATGCTGCTTACCACGTAATGTTGAGAGAAAAAAAGAACCAATCTGATCCCATGAGGAACAATAACTTGCGAATAATAATCAAAGACCAATATCAACAACCCAAATTATTGCAAATAATACTTGTGAAGGGCTTCTCCGTAATAAATACGATTTGTCTAAGAACAAAACTGCCTTCAGCAAATAACGCGCCGTTCTCAATGAAAAATGCCGTTCTATTGAATTACAAAATGACCCTCAAAAGCGACGTGATAAAACGTTTTCGAAAATGATAGCAGCATTTAAATAACTAACAAATTCCTAATATTTATGCAACCCTATGTACAATAGTACCCAGACGGTGGCAGCAAAGCAATTAATTAAAACGAAGTGCTGCATTACCCCGTCGGCTACAGAAAAAAAAATAATTTATTATTTTTTTTTTATTAATACAAGAAAGAAAACTAAAATAAAAGGGGCGAAATGTAATTAATTTTTAATGTTACTATCTAATACAGATTTAAGATCTTTAGCATTCCACACTCCTACAATTTTCCCAGTCTGATCCCTTAGTTCATAATTCCAAGGATTCAGCCTCTTATTGATATAAAAGGGCCGATATATTTCGGTGCAAGTTTTGCTGTGAAGTATTTTGCCGCGTCAGATAGAATATAGTTTTTACGGTAAACCGGTTGTCCAATGATAAATTGTTCGTCGCGTCTGCGCAGGTTGTAGATACGTGTTGTTCTTTCGGAAGCTTTAGTCAAACGCTTGTGGACATCGGAGAAGAGCTTATTAAATCCGTTATTACGAGTAGAGTTTAAGACAGTTCTATCAACGTCAACCTCTTCGGAACCTTCTTTATCTTGGAAAAGGATTGCTGACCGTCGAGAATAATTTCACGGCCAAAATTTACAAAATAGGGCGAATTATCTGTTACTTCGTGTTTTGCCGAACGTATGGCACAGAGAACTTTGGGTAGAAGTGTACACCAAGAACGTTGGTTATCTTCAACAAAAGAAGCTAAAGCAATCTTGATTACTTTATTCGTACGTTCACAGGGGTTGGCTTGTGGGTGGTAATTGGAGGTGTAACGTACTTTAACATGATATTCAGTCATGAGTTTACTAAATTCTTTAGATCTAAATTGAGCACCATTATCAACAATTATGGAGGAGGGTACGCCAAACATCATAAATACATTTTCTTCAATTAATTTACACACGGAGGTGGCTGTTGCTTTTCGAATAGGGAAAGCTAATGGGAATTTAGAAAAATAATCAACTACAGTTAGTATATACATGTAGCCATGATTAGATTTTGGTAAGGGACCAATAATATCAGCTGATATTAGTTCCCACGGTCTTTTAACGAATGGTCTACCAGTCATGAAACCAGGGGTGGTTTGTTATCAGATTTATGAGTGGCACAAATCTTACATTTTTTATGTAACGTGCTACATCTGCACGCATTTTAGGCCAATAGTACCTATTGCAAAGTTTGTTGTAGGTTTTAAATACGCCAAAATGTGCTGAGGTAATTTTATCGTGTGCCTCTGAGATGATTAAATCTCTTTTATCTTTAGGTATAACTATCTTCCAAAAGTCAATTTCGGGTTCAGATAAGTCAGTATATTTACCAGGGATGTATTTATACAGCACGGAATCTTGAACACGCCAATTTGGAAATTTTGTGGGGTTTTGAAGAACTGAATTCCTTAGATTTGAATGCCATTTATCTACAGGGGCGTTATTCAATTCCTCATTAATAGAAATGTTGTCTAAAACAGGAACTGCTCGGGATAAGAAATCTGGTACAAGGTGTTCCTTTCCCTTCCTATGGATTATATCAAAATCGAATTGTTGTAGTGCTACGGCCCATCGACTGAGACGACCTCTGGGATCTTTGAGGTTACTTAACCAAAGTAAGCTATGGTGGTCAGTTATAACTGTAAATTTAGCACCCTCAATATAAGGCCTAAAGCGTTGGATAGCGTATAGAACGGACAAGCATTCGCGTTCCGTTACTGTAAAGTTTCTCTCATTCTTCGAAAGTGATCTACTGATGAATGCGATAGGTTTCTCTCCTTCTGAATGGGACTGTGAGAGAACTGCACCTAAACCATGGCCTGAAGCATCACATTGAATATTAAAAGGGAGTGAGAAGTCTGGGCAACTCAGGACCGGAGCTGAAATTAATCGTTCCTTGATTAAATTAAAAGCCTTTGTACAATCTTGTGTCCAGATAAATTTATTTTTCTTTTTAGTCAAGTTGGTTAAGGGTTCAATTAGGGAAGCAAAGTTGGATATAAATCTTCTATACCAACTCGTCATTCCAATAAAGCGACGTAGTTGAGTGACATTTTTAGGAGGCGGTACATCTAAAATGGCGGATACTTTATCTTTATCAACGTTGAGGCCGTTTGCATTAATGACATGTCCGAGATATTTAAGTTCGCGTCTACAGAAGATACATTTTTCCTATTGATGGTAAGTCCAGATCCTTTTAATCTTGAGATTACATTCTGGAGGACTTTTAGATGCAAATCGAAATCCTGAGTAACAATCACAATATCGTCTAAATAGACGAAGACGTTAGGTTCAAGGTCAGGGGTTATGATTGAATCTATAAAACGTTGCCATGTACTGGGTGAATTAGATAACCCGAAGGGTAATCTTAAGAATTGGAAGAGCCCACGTTGAGGTACCGTAAAAGCTGTGTACTTTTTTGATTCTTCTTCAAGAGGGATTTGGTAAAAAGCAGATTTTATGTCAAGTGTTGATAAATACCTGGCATTTCTAAGTTTGTCTAAAGTTATTGAAATCATGGGGAGTGGGTAACTGTCCTTGACCGTTATTTTGTTTAATTTCCTATAATCTACACAGAATCTGTAAGATTTATCTTTTTTCTTCACTAAGATAATAGGTGAAGCCCAAGGTGAATTTGAAGGTTCGACAATATTTTGAGCAAGTAGTTTGTCTAATTCTATATCGATGTGTTTTTGAACAATTGGACTAACTGGGTAATAGCGTTGCTTTATAGGGTCGCCGGTGGTAATTATTTTGTGTTTTACAGTTGTCGTGCAACCAATACCATCTGGCATGTCATGGAATTCGTCAGATAACAATTGATTTAACTGTAGTTGCTGGTCTGGTGTCAAGGAGTCGTGAGCTGTTAGGCTACTTTTAGGGTTAGTAACAATGGACACTAAGTCAGGTGAAGAAAATTTCCACACATCTTGACTTAAATTTGGTACAATTTCCATTGCTCGCCAATAATCTGCGCCAAGAATAAGAGTGTGCGGTAGAGAAGGAATGACTAAAATGTCTATGATTTTCATGCGATCTTTTAACTTCATTGGGACTGAGATGTTACCGAGGACTGAAACACTATCTCCATTTGCGACTGTAACATTTTGACAATCTGGTTTAGTTATCGCGAGATTTAATGGTTTGAGTTTTTCCCAACCCGGTCTGCCAATTATTGTGCGAGAAGCACCGGAATCAAGAAGTCCTAATAAGGAAATACCCATGATTGAAGTTTCTAAGTATGGGCGACTGTCATTTGTGCTATGTGATAAAATGAAGTCGATAACCGGTTTAGTAATATTAAAGTAATTGGTCGTTAAGTCCGTAGAAGCGTTGCCATGACCAGGGGACGCTTCTACTAAAAGTTTTTTGATTGTGAATTGCAATTTGGACAAGTTCTTATTGTGAAATTCGGTAGTTTGCATCTAAAGCAATATTTACCCCTAGGAGTTCTACAATTAGGAGCGATGTGACCGATGCCATTACAACGAAAGCATTTAACATTATTTTGAGATATTACCGCATCAATACTACTTGTGCTAGGTTCGGAATAAACAAAAGCTAGATCTCTTTCCAAAATGTTTTTGATCTAGGTGGTGGAGGAACATATTCGTTAACTGAAACTCTATTTGCCTCTAGTTCACGAGCTAAGTTTAAAAGTTCGTCGATTGTTTTGATATCCTTCATATGAAGAGCTAAACCTATTTTATAAAAGGAGCCATGTTTTCAATAAGAATCTTGAGTCTTATTGGTTCGGGAATTTTACTGTGAGCCTTTCGAAATGATTCGTCATGTAAGCTATATAAATGCCCATTGATTCTTCAACATGTTGAGTCCTTTCCTTAATTTGTTTAAACAACACATCGTTGTAGTTTTTAGGTAGAAATTCTTGTCGTAGGAGAATGGTTAATGAATGCCAGTTTGTGGCCTTCTTCCTATTGGCGCGAAACCAAATCAAGGCTGGACCAGAAAATAGATCATTTGCTGAATCGAAAAGATTCTCGTCACCTATGTGGCGAGATATTTTTAGTTCATCGACCCGTTCTAAGAATGCATTTAAAGATAAGTCATTTGGATTGCCAGTGAATTTTAAATTCCATTGAGCAACAGGGACTGATTTGATGCGGGTCTTAGATTCGGTGGTCAATGACTTAGGGGTACTGCAAGCGTTGACAATTTTAATGGATGTATCTGAATCGCTATCAGAACTAAGTGCGGTAAGCATATCTAAGTCTAAAACACTTTGACTACCAGCCGCCACCGAGCGTTCATACCTTCTTAAAATTTTATCTACATCTGATTTGAAAGATAAAATGTCTACGAGTAATTTAGATTTAGAAGATTTGTGTTGCTCTGATGTGGGTACGATACGATTCAATCTACCTATGCTGAAGGCATACTTTGTTAAAAGTTTTTGTGTAGGTTTGAATCGGAACCATCGAATTGAGATAGAAGTTGTTTAAGCTCGATTATTTTCGCCTCTAAAGCCAAAATATCGTCTGCGGCCTCGAAAGGATATGGAGGTAATTCAAAATGTTGACCTTCTTTTTCATGTCGGAGATAACTACGTAGAGTTTTTCGCATCAATTCTACAGTAGTGACGTCTTTGATTCCCCTAATTTGCAATTCATAGGTGAGTTCCTCTGATGATAATCTATTAATATCATAACCGATAGGAGCCATAATTGTTAAAAAAAAATTCCAAATAAGAATATACAAGGGAAATGCGTTGCTTAAAACAACCCTAAAGTAAGTATCTACAAAAATTTAATAATCCTTACCAACTGTAGGAACAAGAACACGTTGGGCGCCAAAATATATGCCGCAGAACTAAAGCCGCATATATAAGGGAGCAAGGGAGATGTTTAAGCCGAGCTAGCCTGGGCGTGGGCGAGATAACAAAACTGCAAATATATAAGTACTGCACACACTAGGGCCAAAGAAAATTAGGGGTTTCGAGTAAACTTAAAAAAAAAGAAATATAAGGGCGCCAGATTCATTTACTTAGTCGCTATAATTCGTTGAATCAAACGAAAGAGCGCAATCCCTAGCGGTAACGCTAATCCACAGGGTAAGGATTAATTAACGACACATAGCCAAAGCAAATATATTTACAAAATATAAACTAAATAAATTTTGGTTTAAATTTAACACCAAAAGAATAAAATTAAACATATCCTCAGAGAGAGGTTGGGGAGTAAATAAACAAGGCTTAATGAGCGGCGTTACTAAATTTATACTACTCAATGTATATAGTACTATTTTATTGCAAACAATATGACTGGACAAGAAAATAATTAGTTAAGGACACGGTGACCCCCGTAAGCTTACGTATTGGTTAACCCTGTATATAATCTTAATAGTTCTCCGTTATAAACGGTAGTTAGAATGACCATCGTGAGCTGTCAAACAGTTTTCGCAATAAAATATATAAATTATGGAAACTAAATTAAAAAAAACGTACACAGAGGGTAAGTAAGTAAGCTCAGCATAAACTAAGTGAAAACGTAATTTCAAAGTCAGTAACGTCGCCTAACAGATAACGGATAAATTGATAAGGCTTTATGTACAGGTGCGCCTGAGGGGCTTAACTTAAGGTAAAGGAAATTAATTACGTATACCACCGTTAATTGTGTTTCATCCGTGGACGGGTGGCAATTGAACAATTGAGTAAACATGCAGTGTTATCACTAATCAAACCTGATCTCGACAGATGTTGCGTTGTAGGAATCAAGATTCGTATTACTCGCCGTCAGGCCGATACTGGAAGAGTGTTTATCTTCTTTAATTAAGGTGTGATAGCGTCGAATTCGGCGGTTTTGATTAAATTGTGAAAGCTAAAATATGCAGGTAAGTAATCTTATCATTAAAACGTCAAAGAAATACTGACCCAGATTTTATGGCTTTTAGATAATGGCCAACGGAGCTTAATTGTGTAGATTGAACTTGTAATTATGTTTACTAAAATTAAATATATATATACACCTAATCTAAACATGAATATGCTGCTTACCACGTAATGTTGAGAGAAAAAAAGAACCAATCTGATCCCATGAGGAACAATAACTTGCGAATAATAATCAAAAGACCAATATCAACAACCCAAATTATTGCAAATAATACTTGTGAAGGGCTTCTCCGTAATAAATACGATTTGTCTAAGAACAAAACTGCCTTCAGCAAATAACGCGCGGTTCTCAATGAAAAATGCCGTTCTATTGAATTACAAAATGACCCTCAAAAGCGACGTGATAAAACGTTTTCGAAAATGATAGCAGCATTTAAATAACTAACAAATTCCTAATATTTATGCAACCCTATGTACAATAGTACCCAGACGGTGGCAGCAAAGCAATTAATTAAAACGAAGTGCTGCAACATTTTATTTGTAAAAAACGAAATTAAAACGTTGCTAAGCGAACGTAAAAAACATTGTTTAAATGTCAAGACTTATAGAAGTTTATTCATTTATGTATTTTTTCTACTACTAGCTGTGAAGTGGACAATTATTGCGTCTCCTAGCCAATTGAGAAGTTGAATTTCTCTATTAGTGGTTAATAATTTTTTCTATTGTTGACCTAGGTTAATAATGGACAATTTCAATTTTTTGAGAATCTAAGAATAGTTGTTTAACAAATACGAGTGAAACATAATTTTGTATATCCAGGACATTATCTCTAACGTATTTGCTGCTTAAAATTACCTAACACGATAAAATTATTTGAATAAAAAATTGCCATTAGTTTAAAATTTCGCGCCCCATCCCATAACCGCAAATACATAACCTGAATTTATTTATTTATTAAATATGATGGTAGAATCAGTTTTTTCAGGTTTCCCAAAGGAGATTTAACCAGGCGAGTTAAGTTACATCAAGAATTTTAAGTAAATTACAAACATTTTGTTGTAGGTATTTTGAATGGTTAACAGAATCTGGAAGGTCCGATCTGTTGCATAAAAATCTCGACTCTAAAAACTTAACGAGTATGTGGTGAACACTTGCCATTCCTAAATGAATTACAAGTGTCAATTTCTGAAACCCAATATTCAAATGATGCAAGGTATATTGACGAAGCAATAAATGCCCGTTAACATCTCTAGCTATACTAAAACTACTCAAGCTTGCAGCTCAAATACTCTTAGGTAAAGAAAATTACGGAGGAACATTCTTAAATTGCAACGTGAAAAGAAAGCACTTCAATTGAAGTTAACATTTCCCAACGATTACTTCCCGAAAGCAGAGCACAAATTGTGACAGCCCAAGTGGACTTAAAAAATAAACCACTAAGAAGCAGGAGATATACAGAGGAATACAAACAATTTTCACTAAAATTATATTTCACGAGGCCCAAAATGTTAATTTTAAAGTAGGTTTTAAATTTTTTGCCAGCTCAAACTGCTACGTGATCATGGTTAGAGTTATATATAAAAAGTTAAACAACCCTTGTGCTACATCCTTACAAATACGATATGTAAAGGTGACAAATTGAAGTCGATAGTATTAGACTGCATAGAAAAGCTACAATTACAATGCGGTCCGAATGTTAGGGCAGTAGTAAAATTTTCTAAGCCTAATTAAAAACCAAACCTTCTCGTAAATGATAAGAAAATCTATTATTTCTACGATGTCTCTTATTTATTGAAGTCGGTGCAAAATAACTTGATTAAATACGATATAATCTTTAATAACAAAAAAGCATCTTGGAGAGACATTAAAAATTTCTACATGTCAGACAAATCTAAACCGCTGCGATTGGCTCCTAAATCAACTAATTTACATATCACTCCGAATAATTTTCAGAAAATAAAGGTGAAATATGTCACACAAGTGTTTAGTGAATCAGTTGCAGTTGGTTTATCAACGTATGTAGCTTTTAATGCTTTTTGATTTATTTGCATTCCTGTGCTACTTGATTTTTACAAGAAAAATGTTTATTTTTTATTTTTGGCTTAAATTTGGCTAGTAGTAGAAAAAATAGTATATACACCATGGTTGTGAAGTCCATTATTGCCTACGCACCTTATTTTGCTCGGGGCTACCGCCCTCGCTAAATAAACTGGTGCTAAGGCAATAATGACTGACTTCACAACCTTGGTGTATAATATACTATTATCTTATAGGTGTAGGTTTTTAAGTAAATTATACCATTGTTTTCGGTGACACTAATCAAATTTCACTCACAAGAGAGATACAGCTCTTAATTCTACTCACAACTGAGTGAATCTGACATCTGTCAGTTGTAATTAAAAATTGTAATTTTCTATTGAAAATTCTAGGAGAATATTTGTTAAGGAATATTTATACACAATTATTAACATTTTTGCATTGAACCAGTTACAATTCATTAATAACACAGTTATGACTAGTTAATACATTTTAAATTCTTATAAATGTTAACATTAACTGTTCAATTCGAATTGATAAAGTACACTTATTTATTAGCACTAAAAGCTACTTCTTTGTTCAATTTCACAATCGCGATAACACTGCCACTCCCATCTCCACGAATTCTTTTATTAGCAGTGAAAGGTACTGTCTTCATCCGTTCCACAATCACGATTTTATGGTTTACATACGCAGAACTGCTACATCCATTTCCAAGAATTTTTTTTTGCAATACTAACCATATTCTTCTGCAGAGAACCCTTCAACGACAGCATCACTCTTCCAGCCAACGAATCGCTTCAGAGTTCTTACATCGGTACTACAGTCAAAGAGCAAAGAAATTTTTCTATCAATTGTGGCATCTTTTCAAAACTGTTAATGCCAGTTGGTTGTATCGTACATTTTCCATTTCGGTAGCAAAGAAATAAACGTTCTGTGCTCACTTTCTCTGAGCGTAAATTGATATATTTCCGATATAAATATTAATTCCAAATCTAGTGGACATCATAGTGAAAGACCGTTTGTTATGGGTCTTAGTGTAAGGAACATGGATTAGAAGAAGATCGCCTTTGTCTTCTATATTGGTGATACACATTTTTAACAATTCATCACACCTACAGCCGCCAGGAATTTTGACAACAGCCACAAGCTACACTAACTATGCAAAAATTTAATACTTTATTGACATAAGTCAAAATGTATACGTACTTTTATTTAGATGCGTTAAGAAATAACTTATCGATTTCATCTCATAAAAAAATCAATAATTTTTTTGCTTTGTATCTAACATGTCTCTGTTTCAAGAATGCACTTCCCTATGTCCACATTTTCATGTAAATTTGGCGCAGCTTTTAGCATTGAGTAATTTGACCAAAGAGAAGACGATTTGTATGTTTGTGACTATAAAATACAACTATTATTAAAAATATTAATGCATAACATACCCATAGAGTACATTCATGAAATTTAAAACTTGGACACCACAATTTCTGTAAACAAAAGTTTGCACATTGTGAAGCGAGCTTAAGGGTATTTACAATTCTAACAGCAGGTAGTCTCAGCAGGGGTTATCTTATAGAATGAATCATTACACTAAGCACGTTTTAGAAAATAGGTAATTTACGTTGCTTACTTAATTTTTTCTTTAAAGAATATATTTGAAGGTATCGCTAATTAAACACCATAGCTCGATTAATTATCGAATCAAAATTTTGTTTAGGAAATGTTTACAAAATAAAATTAGAAATAATTTTGATTTAAAAACGTCTACAAGCAATAACTTTTAAATTAAATCAAAAACTAAACATGGTTATTTGGGTTGACTGATTATTACTTATTTTTAAATAAATCTAACCTACTAATTATTGTAAGTTATTAAAAAAATCATTAAACTCTCTATTCATAATATTTAGTCCTTACAAAATGTATATTTTATGACGTTTCATTTTTTCTGTAGTTAATATAAAAAGTGAAAATAAAAACTAAGGCAATTCTTATTGTCAACGTATATATTTAGTTTTTGACAAGAATTTATTACATAATTATAATTAAGATACCAAGTTATAGTTTAAAATTAAATGAAAACGTTTTTTTTAAATAAAGGTATTACTATATAAATAAATATAAGAAATCAATAATGGGTGTGACCTCCATTATTATTGATACATTCTTGGAGGCGTCTGCTCATTGACGCTATCAAGGTATCAATATAATTAATATTAATCGTTTCCCATGCGGTATCAATGGCTGCAATTAGTGCATTACGGTTTACTGGTATAAAATTTGGCCCTTGTTGTCTTCGGATAACAGCAAGTATTCGAGCCCAAACATTTTCGATAATGTTAAAATCTGGGCTTTTTGCTGGCCAGGGTAACAGCTCCAAGTTATTTGCTTGTATCCAGTTGCGCACAACCTGCGAAGTATAGGGTCATCATATCCCGATAGTTAATTATCGAATGTTCCAAGAAAATATGTGTAAATAGTAAATGGAATCTACTAACGTAACGTTAAGTCGTTAATTATAGTTACATAACTCTCCTTTCATAAGATATAGTTCATATTAATATGCTTATTGTAAAGCTTCGTACACACCTGAACAACAAACCGAGGAACAAACAGAACAACGAACCGAACGGCAATCGGAACATTAATTTGGACGGTGCTACGTACGAATTTTAGAACAGATTCGCAAGTCCTGATTGTTCCACGAACGGTTTGCGGCGTTCCCGCAACTTGTCGGTTTTTTCTCCGACATCAAAGAAAATGCGCGCGAATGCGTTTGCAGGTTTGGACGAATCTAAACAAAACGGCGAACAAACTTATGCGGGAGAATTAAATTATTTATTTTTGTCCTCCCTTTTGTGGGTTTGTTGTGTTTTAGGTAATATTATGGAGTTGACAGAAGAAAAATGTTTTAAATTAATCAGTGTTTAAGAATGCAAGAAAAAATGATGTCCCTATTAGCATCATTTGGGCGGGAAATTTCCAAAATAAAAAAAGCGAAGTAAATTATAATTTTTACTCTTCTTTGTGCGTAAAAATTTGGTTGGCACTATCTTCTTGTTTTCCGCAATTTTCTCTTCTCAATAATAAATATATATGAACTGAAAACTACTGAAAATAATTATGGGAACAGCACAAACGTTCCGTTTGTTGTTCGGATTGTGGAAATCATAAAAGATCGTTTGTCGTTCTGTTTGACTTTCGGTTCGTTGTTATGTTTGTTGCTCGGTTTGTTGTTCAGGTGTGTACGAAGCTTTACAACTTAAGCAACAATTTTTTGGCGAATAAAGATTAGTTTGTGATGTAATATTAGAAACACAAATTTATATCATATCAAATTTATGACAACTTAAAACCAAGAACGTGTATGTTATTGCTAAGAAATTATTAAGGAAAAGCGCAATTGCAGTGTAAATATTTATAATTAGATATTTTCGAAAGTTTATAAGTCCTCTATTGTAATCTTAATACTTAAAAGAAAATCCTGTCCATTAGCATTATAAGGAAATGGCTTTTACTTTATGAATAAGTTTCAATAACAATAGAATATCCTTGCTTGTTTAATTTACTTCCTTTGAGTCATATTGCTCTAAGGGTTGTTACATTGGTCATTAGAAGTATGTAATAAATAAACAATTACCTACTGTTTGAGAAGGGGTAGTGTGAACCAATAAATAAAGTAAGAAATGTAAATTCCATTTTAGTTTAAAATTTCAAGTGTTGTGAAAATGCCACCTCATCTCGGTGCTGATTTGAAAGCGCGGATTGTTTCGGAATTAGCGGCGGGCCGTAGCGTGCGTGAAATTTCACGTATGTTAGATATACCAAAAGCACCGTAGGGCATTACCGAGTAAAATGGAATCTTGAACACACTTTGGAAAGAGCCATCGGAAGTGGTAGACCTAAAGTATCTACACGTGCTCAAGATCTCGAGTTGTTTCATTACGTAACAGAACAACCATTTGCTACATACTCCAGGGCTATAGCAGATACACATTTTCCCGGATGCCGTATAACTGCACAAAAAGATTAAAGGAGATGGGAATAAAGAAGTATAATGCTGCTGCGAAAGAAGTTCTCAGTGACGAAAATATGAGACGTCGTCTGGAATTTGCAAGGCGATATGTGAACGAACCTTTGGAATTTTGGAATCGAGTGATTTTTAGCGACGAAAAACGTTCAATAGCCGCAACGATGGACCACTAAAGGTTTTAGAATGGAAGGAACTCGTTACGAAAATAATCACATATGTCCTAAAAAGAAGTGGTTATTTTTCTGTGAATGTGTGGGGTTGGGTTAGCGCGCGGTGTCCAGGAGTTTGTTGGGCTATCGATGGACGTCTTGATTCTGCTGCGTATTTAGATATTTTGAAAACTATTATGAAACCTTCAGTCGAAGTGTTTTATCCAGACGAAGATTATATTTTCCAACAAGTAAGTATTCTTATTTCACTATACTTTCTCCAAAAATAGTTCGGGATCTGTTGAATTAACATTTTCATAATGTATTTTGTTGTTAAAGGACAACGCCCCTATTCATACTTCGCGGGTTGTGCGCAATTGGATACGAGAAAATAACTTGGAGCTGTTACCCTGGCCAGCAAAAGCCCAGATTTTAACATTATCGAAAATGTTTGGGCTCGAATACTTGCTGTTATCCGAAGACAACAAGGGCCAAATTTTATACCAGTAAACCGTAATGCACTAATTGCAGCCATTGATACCGCATGGGAAACGATTAATATTAATTATATTGATACCTTGATAGCGTCAATGAGCAGACGCCTCCAAGAATGTATCAATAATAATGGAGGTCACACCCATTATTGATTTCTTATATTTATTTATATAGTAATACCTTTATTTAAAAAAAAACGTTTTCATTTAATTTTAAACTATAACTTGGTATCTTAATTATAATTATGTAATAAATTCTTGTCAAAAACTAAATATATACGTTGACAATAAGAATTGCCTTAGTTTTTATTTTCACTTTTATATTAACTACAGAAAAAAATGAAACGTCATAAAATATACATTTTGTAAGGACTAAATATTATGAATAGAGAGTTTAATGATTTTTTTAATAACTTACAATAATTAGTAGGTTAGATTTATTTAAAAATAAGTAATAATCAGTCAACCCAAATAACCATGTTTAGTTTTTGATTTAATTTAAAAGTTATTGCTTGTAGACGTTTTTAAATCAAAATTATTTCTAATTTTATTTTGTAAACATTTCCTAAACAAAATTTTGATTCGATAATTAATCGAGCTATGGTGTTTAATTAGCGATACCTTCAAATATATTCTTTAAAGAAAAAATTAAGTAAGCAACGTAAATTACCTATTTTCTAAAACGTGCTTAGTGTAATGATTCATTCTACAGTCCTTCTATAAGATAACCCCTGCTGAGACTACCTGCTGTTAGAATTGTAAATGATACCCTTAAGCCCGCTTCACAATGTGCAAACTTTTGTTTACAGAAATTGTGGTGTCCAAGTTTTAAATTTCATGAGTGTACATGAGTTACCTTTTGAACAATATATGTCCCTAAATAGATCATATTCTTTCTGCTAAATATATTTTGACTATACCTGAAGCAAACTGAAAACTGCGTCTTTCACGTCGAATTAAATATTTTTTAGAAAAAATACCATTTATATTAACTTATTTAAGAAAAACTGTTAATCTGCTACGGTTTTATTTTCTGAAGATAAGACGTATGTCAAGAGCCGTCTTAAATCGTGTGTCGCTAGTAATATGTTACAACAAAAGTCGTATTTGTCGCGAATTTTGCTAATTTTTTATTGGGGAAAAATAAAATTTGGTTAAGATTCCTAGACGAACAGCGGATATCTTCTTTTCTTCCGTACGGGTGATTTTTAGCGTGCATCTTGAAATTATTAATGTGTGATTTAAGATTTCCAATCCAAATTAGTAGTTTAAATCCGGCTAATTTCACTGTGAGTAGACCTTGCTTTCTTTTCTTTTCCGGTTTGTATTAATTCTATTAATTCTCAACCAAACGTTTTTAACCAGCTCAATACGTGCTCGAGCGCTTTACTTAGAGCGGTTGACGCGAAAACAAAAGACCTTTTGGGTTTGCGGGAGGTACTTACCCCTTTAAGCTTAGTTTAAGTTAGTTTAAATCGCCGCGTGTAAGTGATATGTGTACGCAAAGCCTTCTTAGTTGCCAATCCTCAATTAGAACGTTAACTTTAATTTTGGTGTAACTAAAGCTTACCTGAAATCCGACACATTAATTACGAGCCTTATTTATTGTTAAGCGAGGCTGTTCTTAACGCAAGTAACTATATGTAACAGTCTCTCTATTTCTGTCACATTCACATATTACTTTAAGATTAGTTTGTTGTTTTATTTAATTGTTATCTTTTTCTTTTGTTTGTGTTTGATCTAGCGTATTAGGCTTTAAATAAACCCTGTTGCTCTTCTGTTGGTCGATTTTATTTCTTTTTTTACCCAGCAGGTAGCGCTTTGTTAAACAGCAGTGTAATTTCTTAGAATTCTTTAGGGACCTTTGCAACTTTCCGATGAAGCCGGACGCTGCTGTTCTATTATAAATATTTTATTCTCCACGAACTTAGTGCGCTACATCGAGCCGAATTTCCTTTCGTTGTTTTTTTTAATTTTAGGTTGTTCCTCTAGAGCCGTCGTTATTTGTAAACCACAACCGTTACATATTTCATAATCATATCAATCACTGGTTACTACAAAAACTAATACATAGAAACATGCAATGTTACAAGCGGATATGTACTTGGATTTTTTACAATGCACCTCTAAGATAAAATGTCATATATCACACGTGATCGAAATGCCATTAAAACTCGTGAAAAGTGTCCCATTCGTGCTCAAAAGCACTCGTGGGTCAAAATTCTCACTCGCATATAATGATGCATTTCTATTACTTATTTGACTATTATTTGACATTCAAATATAATGTATTATAATTTTTGGAATAATTAATATACTATCTGAACCATGAAAGATGAGCCCTACGTCATCAAGCAAATGCGTATCATTTAATATTAAAAATCAAAGTCAAATCAGAAACTAATTGTCACAGTCACTATCAAAATTTACTAACTTTCACTTTTAGGTTAAAAATTTTTTTTAATTTACTAAAAGCGATTTAAGAGATAAAATATGAAAACAAAACTACACTGACTTACAAAAAAAAGTGGCGCACTCCAGTTTTTCCTTATAATGTTGATATTCTTTTTTTAATGAAGTCAAATGTTGACGTAGATGGTTATGACTTTGTGTCCTGTCATTTGTGTCAGTGACTTTTCTAAAAAGTTGTATTTGCGTGTAAGATGTTATATTGATTTTTCTGTTAATTCATTATTCTTATTAAAACCATATTTCCGTCCAAGTTTTTTAAGCATTGCTGTTGCTTATTATTCATGAACATTTTTCTTTTAAAAATGCAAATAACCCCAGAAGAAGTTGCGGCAGCGAGAGCTTTAGTGGCAGATGGTCGAAGTGTTAGATATTCTGCTCGTGCCATTGGAAAACCGGAGGCAACTGTACGTTGAGCACTGCAGAGGTACCGGGAGACACAGAGGTACTCTTGACGTCCTGGTTCAGATCGCCCGCGCTCCACATCTGCAAGAGATGATAGGTTTTTGACGCTGCAGTGTCTCCGAGATCGTCACCAAACTGCGGTAGAACTGACTCAGAGGCTCAAAAATGTGCGTGGAACAGCCGTATGCGCTCAAACAGTTAGACGAAGATTGGTGGCGACGGGTTTGAAGGCATACAAACCGAATAAAGTCTCTAGACTTAGACGACAACACAAGCAACGCAGATTAGAGTTTGCCAGAATTAGTCAAAATTGGGGAAAACGTGATTGGAGAAGAGTTCTCTTCTCGGATGAATCACGATTTTCTTTGAGATTACCGGATAGACGCCACAGAGTCTAGCGACAACAAGGGAAAGATATTCTGCAGCCACCGTTCTTGAACATGAGAATTTTTGGGGAGAGTCGGTTATAGTTTGGGCGGGCATTTTGTTAGAGGCAAAACTGAGCTTTTTATTCTGCAAGAACGATCATTAAATGCAAACAGTTACATAAGAGATATTCTTGCAGATTATATTGTTTCTTTTGCACCATTTATAAGACCCGAGTTCTTGTTAATGCAGGATAATGCGAGACTCCATACCGCTAAGTGCATCATGCGATATCTGAAAGACGTTTTAATTAGACTTTTGGAATGGCTTTCGATGAGTCCTAACATGAATCCCATTGAACACACTTGTCCGGTGCGTCCAGAAACGCTACAAGAGTTAAAAGGGGCACTTGTAGAAGAATGGGACAGCATTGATCAAGATGAGATCAGACACGAGATATTTCTTCGAACTCAGTTTATCAGAGGTTTACAAAATAATCCAACTCGTGAACAGTTACTTCAGTTCAGTGATTAAGATAGCAACAGTCACAAAAGCTCTTGCCCTAAAACCTTCCAGATTACACAGCAGAGAATTATGAACAACATCAACTGTAATAACTGAAGGTACTCTTATCGATAATATACACGAAGACAAAAACACTATAATCGACAACGTTAAAAAAAACAAAATAACTTTTAAGGAAAATTACATCAACGTAGCAAATCTTCAATCAAGTACAAAAAATTCAGGGTCGATAACTTGTGTGTCCATTGTGGTAAAAGTAATCGTTGAGTTAAACATTGTAGAATTGAATACAGTAAATTGAAATGTTTTTACTGCAGCAAGATTGGGCATGTAAAGAAGTCTGCATAGGTTTCCTATTAGCACAAAGAAAAACTGCAACCGATACTCATTTTGTTTAAAACATAAAGATGGATATTTTATTATATATATTATTTATTTCTCAGATGCAAGTAAATTCTTAAATACGGTATTTATTAAAGATAAACCTCAAAAATTTGAGATAGACTCTGGAGCAGGTTTACACTAATTCCAGAATCAAGTTTTAAGCAGCTCCAATTAAAAGTTTAACATAAGTTTTTGTCCGCTACAAAAGTACAACTTGAGATAAAGGACTCTACATTGTACTAAACAATTTCGACTCATTGTAACGACGTGCTTGGATTCGTCATCTTAGTATCGACCTTTAACAAATAGATGCTATCAATCGTATCAATCAGATAGACGTTGGTTTAAGCACCACTACACAAAAACGTATTCAAAGATATCCAGAAATTTTCGTAAATATGAACTTGATGACCTAGAGGATGCTGGAATCATCGGGAAAACCAACATCATCAACTGGGGTTTGCCATTAGTAGTGATTCAAAAAGCAGATGGAAGTGTAGATTAAAAAATAGGTGAGAACGATAAATTAATGGCAGCTGATTATCTAATTTGAAAAGTGAAAGATATTCTGAACAGTTTGAAAAATTCAAGATATTTTTATCGACTAGACTTGAATAAGGCGTATCTACACCTTCCAGTTGATGAGAAAAGTAGTAAGATTCAAACAATTTCATTACACAGAATTCAACAAAATAATCGATCGAATCCTGATAGGAGTACCTAAGGTTCACTCATATTTTGATGATATTATAATCCAAGATTCCAGAATAGAAAAATGTCAAACAAATCTTTTTGGTTGTTTACAAAGATTGAAAGAATTTAATTTACATTTAAACGTCAAGAAATCTGCACGTTTTGAGACAAGGATCGAGTATTTAGTTCGTCGATTTTGGGTAATGGTAACATACCATTCAAGATTTATTCCAAACGCATCTACTTTGACATATCCGTTAAGACAACTTTTTCAGAAGAAGATGAAGTTGAAATGGACGAGTTTGTTTGAAGCTGCTTTCATAAAAGTAAAACAAAATATTATTAGTGACTGAGTCTTGACTCCATACGATCCTGATGTTCCAGTAGTGTTAGCGTCTGCTGCAAGTCCTACGGGTGTAGCAGAAATTTTATTCCATGTGATTGGCAATGTAGAAACACCAATAGCTTTTGCGTCAAGATTATTGACTCCTAGTGAACGTAATTCTAGTCAGTTAGATCGTGAGGCGCTTGCAATTATGTTTTCTGTTAGTCATTTTTTTATGTATTTGTTTGGTCAAAAATTTAAGTTGATTACAAATAACAGTCCACTCACCAGAATTTTCCATCAAAATTGCAAGTTACCAGCTATGACATCTGCAAGACTATTGAGATATACATCATTTTTATCCAGCTTTGATTATAAAATCCAGTTCAAGAAAGGATCGGAAAATTAAAACGCCGATTGTTTATCAAGAGATCCAATTAAGGAATCTAGAGAATCAACAGATATTTTCTTAAACAAAGAGGTTCATCAAATATGTTACTCCAGGTTTATAAAATATCAACGTATGAGCTCATTGCTGACAATATTTGACAAGATACAAATAAAAACGAAATTTTATCAAATGTTTTGGTTGAAATTAAGTCAGAAAATTTTGAAAGACGGTATATTATTCAAGGGTCAACGTGTTGTAATTCTTAAAAAAACGTCAGAAGTTAGTGCTTGCTGAACTACATAGTACCCACCTAGGTGTGACAAAAATGATGCAATTAACCAGAAGATATTATTGAAAACATATTGACAAAGATATCGAGAATCTGATAAGACATTGTGAAGCATGTGCTAATATTCAAACCTCACAAGCAAAAAGCACCGTTACATAATTGAGACCAACTCTTAAAATAAGTTGGAATCGAGTGCACATTAATTATGCTGGACCATTTCAAAGTTTTAATTTTTCGTTAGTCATTGATCCAGATGAGCTAAAATCAAGAGCATTCGAGAAGTTCCTACATCAATGAAAACAATTGAACTACTTAGCAAAATGTTGTCATCTCATGGTTATCTGTTGGTCATGGTCTCAGATAATACAACGATTTTTTCAAGTGATTTCTTTAAGTCGTTATGCCATACTCATGGTATTTTTCAAAAATGTATCGCCCCGAGTCATCCAGCAACTAATGGGTTAGCAGAAAGAAATATTCAGACGCTGAAAATAAGATTCAAAGCTATGGCAGACGAACCGAAGGTTCAATAAAAAAAGCTCTAGAAAGAAAAAAGTACTACTTTAAGCAATAACCTACTTAAACAACGCGTTATAAAGCAAAAAATTGGTTGCAAGTTTCGGTAAGAAGATTCTAAAGGTGAATTTAAAGTTGGTATACACCTCCGGTAACGGTAACGTTTTAAATCCAAAATTGCCTGATGTTTCGCTCCAGACAAAGAGGGCTTCTTCAGAGCCTCCAAAAAAGAAGGTTTTGTCATGGTACAGCTTTGGACTCTGACCCTGAATTGGTGCAGAAAAACAACAAAAAAATTATATATGACGACATTGATGTTATTTACAAAAGTAGTAAGAGTGAAAATCTTTTGTAAACGTACCAACACGACCGACATGCAACTTTGGGGAATAATTAATTACGTAGAAATTATTTTAGATAAACGACTAACTTGCTAAGAATATTTTGCTGACAAAAATCAACAAAACTGTTGCAATATCCACAAAGGCCTAGGTCTGAAATGAAGTGTTACATACACAGCGCATTGACCTTTCATGACCACAACCAAAACACACCAATTCTTAAGTTGCATTTTGTTACGTATTGATAAAAAAATGAAATTCAGAATTTGACAACTGAAATACCAACGTAAAGTCCAGCACGTATACAAAACTGCGAAGTTTAGTTGTTTCAACCTAGTTTGTCGGTGCTCCTCCATAATAATTACATCATGTAACAATAAGATACATAATCTTAAATTTCCGTGCTTTGGAATGAATATAAACAATCTTCTAAGGTTAGTGTCACTGTTATCTTTATGTTCTAATTTTTGTGGCTTCTTTATCAAATTTTCTCTTATATTCAGATTTTAAAATTTTACATGCGTCTGGTTCAAATTAAAATTTCATTCATTTCCTAATTTATTTATTTAGTTCTCTAGAATTTTTAGTTGATTAATTTTGCATTTTTTTATTTATAAAAGTTTTATATTTTGAGTACCTATTTAATTTTGAAAATAACTAATTCATTATATTTAATCCTCCTAAATGTAATCACGTTAAGTATATATAGAACTTTAAACTAACAATTATCGAGATCTTCATTAATCACAGCGTTTGAACCATTTATTTCCAACTATCGGACTTACACTTTATATCAATCACTTATTTATTTATTCTCCACTTGTTTAAAAGTTCCGACACCAGATTGATTTTATAGTGAATTTTATAATATTTACCTTATTGTGATGTTTAAAAATTAAGCTCAAGGAAGTGCAAAGCGTTACATAATGTTAGACAATAATAATAAAATAAAAATTTAAGCAAATATTTTAAGTAGATATTTCAACAATATGTGAAAGAAACGTTAGTAAAATATTGCAAATAAATATAATACAAACATTTGCTAATAACATTTATTTTACATTTTAAGACTCGTTTTCTATAAGTTTACACATTCATTAGTAATTGACTCAATTATTAAAAAAAAAAGTTTAGCTATTTTATTATTGAAAACAGAAGAAAAAATTATCTTTACAAAATCATAATAATAATGAATAAAGTTTTCTATGCTTTGAAATTTGAATGCTCTATTAGAAAGAAATGATTAGAGGCTTAAAGTATATACATATAAAAGGTTGTGTAAAGCACTTGTTTCAGAAAACTCTTCAAGTACTCGTTTGTTCTTTTATTTGCGACTCGTGTTACGTATAAAAATATTTGAATAATAAAAATGTACTTAACTTCAAGTATAATAAAATTTGTGTATTTGCTTAGAAATGCCAATATTAATTTTATTCATATATAAATCTCAACCAAATTTTACTAAATTGATCGTTTTCGAAATAATTTATTGGTATTCTTATAAATTTTAAATTCTATTATACGTTTTCAAAAGTATCAGAAGGGTTTTACTTTCTAGAGTCCTTTCTAGTTGTTTTTATTAAACATTAATTCCTTAAGGAGTTGGCGTTTATATTTATATCTCTTCCAATTGGTGCAATGTAAAAGCCAACAGTTTGTAGTATGTCTGTTTTAATTCTTTTTTGTAATTTGTAATTCTAGTTAAGACGTAATAAATTTAAAACGTATTTTATGAATGCCTCGGAAGTAATCGGCTTATATTTTTAAACTAAATGACGTAGATCAGCTTGAAAATAATGTAGCAGTTTAAATAGTTTTTAACTGACATTGAAAAACATTTTTTTTGCAACAAATCTTATGTCTAATTCATGTAGTACATAATAAAAAATAAAAAAATAATAATTGTGGGAGCATAGCTTAGCGGTATAAGCGCCAGTTTAGTAAATTGGCCTCCGTTGGCGCGCTGGTTCGATCCCAGTAACGACAAGATATTTTCAGACCAATTTTACAAGATCTGCTTCCAACGTGCTTCGAAGGGAACGTTTCGCCGTCGGTCCCGGTTAACATACTGACACCTTTGGTAACTGATACAGTTCATTACAGCCACTTCCAACCCCTAATATATAGGGTAGCGATACTCCTACGTAGGAGCGTAAAAGCTGTAGAATAATAAAAGTAATAACCTTATGTTTCCGGAATTTTTAATTTTGTGAAGCACTTTCTTAATTATACTGACTAATATCTGGTTTACTATCTGATTACCGGTTTTCCTCATACATTCTCCCCTCACGTTAAAATAAAACGGGCTTATTTTAACCATCGCTGCAATTATGTGTACTGTCGTTTTGTAATGTGACCATTAAATTCTATCCTTACATCAGTTTAACTGCCCGTCACAGTATGGTGCAAAGGAACATAAATATTATTAAATAGTTTCCATGAATAAAATTAAATAAAAGGTCGACAACTGTGGCTGTTATTTCGACAATAAGCAATTTTACTAAAGCTTTTATATTCAAAGTTTTTAACAAATATTTTTAATTTAAAAAACTTCAGATCTTACGCCATTGCTTTTGTTAATTATAACGACACCGTACAGACCATGATCAACTTAAAAATTCCATGACTTTTTTTTTAATAAATTAACTATCTTGGATGATCTTAGATCGGCCTCTTAACCTACAAACTTAAGATTCAAGCCAAAACTTTTTAATTTAAAAATAAGGACCTATGTATTCAGACTGTTAGTATTTTTTCAAAGTGTAAATACTTTAATAGTTTTCAAAATTTTTATCATTTTTAATTTTGAGAGTGTTTCTCATATTCACTGACACTTTGGATACTTTAATTTCGTTGTTGTAACTTCTTATCTGTCTTAGATTTTGCAGAAATTAAATTTTGGGAAGTTTGTGCCATAATAGGTAAGAGAACAACCTTAAACCGTTTTGGTTTTCTAACATTCTGATAATTTTGATTTGTCCTTTGAGAAGAAAAATATAAAAAATTATTTAAAAAAATTAAAGTTTTTACTGAATGTACTTTGTGACCTTTGTTGGTATTTTTCTTATTGAAATAATGCCTGATGCAATTGAATTGCGTTCGAAGTTCATGTTTTGTTTTCGTTTAACTTCACCTTGAGATAAAAAATATGCTAACTTATTCTATTTTCCCTAGCGTAGTAGGTGATTGTGTCGTCTGGGAAATTTTGTAAGCAGATCGTGCAGCAGCTTTATGAGAAAGGCTTTTTGTCGATTTTCAGTAGTTTGCGTTAAGCTCTCGCAGAATTTAATTATATGTATGACGTGCACGTATGTACCGGGAAAGAAATTAAATTTAGGAATTTAATTTGAAGTTAGATAAGGTGTGTTTCTCCCCGTTTTGCAATTGCGGATAAATACCTTTATACCGTTTTTGCGTAACGCGGCTTTATAAAGCTTCCAGTATTACAAAAATAATTTTCTACTCTAAGTAGGTTGTACCAAAAAGTTGCTACGAGTAGTTGGTCAATACTTTTGAGATGTTAATTTAAAACGAAACAACAAAGTCATTTCCCTATCGTCTACTATACGAACAGCGTCGGTTGGTGGAAGGAAGGTGACCTTTTTTCACAAATTATGCGTCTTAAATCAATCTGAAGAAGATTTGAAACTATTGTATACAGTTTGCTCTTCTCGAGCCCTTCTAGGTGGAGGTGAATGAAACAACAACTCAATATGTTGTCAACGCCGACGTTTCGCCCCCCTATGCGTAGGGCTTTATCAAGGCTCATAACAGATAAAAGTGAGACTACCAACTTAACTTAACATATTGAGTTGTTGTTTCATTCACCTCCACCTAGAAGGGCTCGAAAAGAGCAAACTGTATACAAAATTTATAATCTTGGAGGAATACTCACCTGATTTGAAACTATGTTTTACGTATGAGCTATTACCGATCCCATTGTCGATGTGCACAAGAGAAGTTATGCGTAAGGGTACAAAATTGGCGTTCTATTCCGCATTCAAACCTGTTAAGTTGGATGAATCTTTAACTTCAAAGGATGTGGTGGTAGATGGCGGGCATTTGCTCTACAAAGTTGTGTGGCCTCACAAATCCCCGTTTGAGGGAATAGCTGCTACATACATCCACTATTTCATTAAGCACTATGGATCAATAGTCACGGTAGTTTTTGATGGCTACAGAAAAGAGTACAAAGAGTTCTGAGCGCATCCGAAGATCTATGGCTTCTACATCCCCTCAAACTTTATTTGACACATTTATGACGACACAATTGCTCAAGTGTCTCAACAAAAAAAATTTTCTAATTAAAACGTTAAAATTTGGTTAATTGACTTCTTGAAAAATCAAATGAACCAACACAATATTTAAAAATTGCAGGCTACAGAAGATGCCGACAAACTAATCAGTGGCGGCTTGTCCATATGGTCATTTGGTCAATGACCTCCCAAAAATTTTGACAATATATAAAAAAATATTAATTATTACGTGTTTTATTAAAATAGGTAATTTACTCGCAAAAGTCGCAAGTATAATAACTTAAAATTTATTGGCCGTCGTTCGTAATTCTTCCTTCTCAACCTTGGGCTGGCGGTGCGAATTGTCCTCAATGAATTAGATCTACCCGGAAAAACTCGAAATACGTGCAGCGCCCGAATAAACGCGAACGTCCGAAGCAATAATCAACTTTGGGTCAGAAGCCGGGTCCCTCAGTTTACATTGGCTTCGAATAGGGTGTACATCTACGCTCGATTTTAATTCGATTTTTGCGTGTTTTAAATCAATTTAAGAATTTATATTGATATTTTTTACTGTTGTGTTGTTTTGTAAAAATACTATTTTTGGTTCGCGTGTGCATGCGCTATTATAGAAAATGTCAATAGTGCAGAAAATTAAACAACTGAAAAGTGCTAACAAACTTAATTTTACAAAATTAGTTGAGTTCAAGGCAAATGGTCGTCCTTTGCCAGAACTAAGTTTACAACAAACTAGCAAAGACAAAAATAAAGATGTTCATCGAAACTTTCGCAAGGTAATGTACGATTTAGCTGACTGGATATGTAGTTGTGAAGTATCAAACGTATTTTACTGTTTTGTTTGTTTATTATTTTCTTAAAACTCGTCAGACTCGCTATGGTGTAAATCCGGTGTAAGCGATTTAAAACATTTAAAAGAGAAAATAAAAAAACATGCTTCGTCTGCAGAACACATGAAATGCTCGGTAAATTTTGCAACCGTAGGAAATGTTGATATTCGTACACAGCTATACAATGCTTATAAAAAATCCCTTAGAGATTTTAATGAAAATGTTTCGAAAAATCGCTATATTTTGAACAAAATTGTAGATTGTATAAAATTTTGCGGTGCATTTGAGTTATTTATATTTCTTTAAGTATGTCTATTTTTAAATTAATTTTTGACCTCCCAGTATGATTGACCACGAGCCGCCACTGACTAATAATATTAACAGCGATTTCTTTATCAACTAATCACAACGTTGTAACTGTTGGTGAAGGTGTGGTCTAGTTAGTCTTGATCGCAAGCGTCACATTGCAAAACCACCGGAATGTAGTTTTTATTAAATCTGGACGAGGTCAAAATAATGTAAGCTACATCAACAGGTCTTTCAAGTATGACTGCATCAACCCTCAACTCCTGCCTGTCATGCATGCTTCACTCCACATCTTTATTCTGTGGGCAAGGTCAAAACAAAAATTGCTACTTTTTTAAAACATCAAGATTTTTATTAAGAGGTAGCGATTTTCTTGGACGCCAACAACAACTCGGGCAATAGTGCAGCTGCGGGCAAGCGCATCGTAATTGCTTTTTATGGAGGTCTGCCCAGAACTCAAAACCTGGGCGCCTGAAGTACATTTATTTGCAAAAGTTGCAACGAAAACAAATTTTAACCTAGCAAGGTTGCCTCCCACACATCAGATTTTACTTTCTACGCACTATCACCAGGTTCAACAGGAGTGTTACTCTATTAATTGAAATTGATTTAAAAAACTTTTTTCACAGGTGCAATAGTTGTTAGGAGTCGATAAAAACTTTCTTGTCTGGGGTAGCTGCAAACTTTCCAAAGTCTCTGCCCGAAGATCATGATTGAGCTGGAGCTGCAGATTCTTCTTATGGTGCCTATTTGTTTCGAACGTTGGCTATCATAATGGCGATCTTAATTTTGTTTATTGCAATCCGGAACAGTTCTGCCGATGATTTTTTATACCATTTCCTCAGGTTTGCAAGTCAAGATATTCTTCGTTTTCCTGGGCCTATATTGTTGTTGATCTTGCCTTAGAGGATTTGTTAAAGCAGGCAGTATCTCTCCTCATTCCTCATTATGTGTCCTAGGTATTTGAGTGTTCGGCATTTTAAAATTTTCACAATATCTGGCTTTTTTCTCATTCTCGACAGAACTTCCATGTTACTTACTTTATCTGTCCATGGTATTTTAAGTATCCTCTTGTATAGCCACATTTCAGAGGCGTCCAGTCTTGCCGTTTTTTCTTTGTCGACTGTCCAAGTTTCTTTTCTTGATTTCTTGTGAGTTGTCCCAGTCTTGGTTGATGATGGTGCTAAGGTATTTATATTGGGATATTTGTTTAATTTGACTCTGATTAACGTACAGGTGTGCTCCGTTGATGTTCTCCTTAGTGACTATTAACAGTTTTGTTTTGCTAGTGTTAGTCCATATTCTGTATTTATGTCCACTACTTTGTTCATGAGTAATTGTAGTCCTTCAATTGTATCGGAAAATTGATGGTGTCATCTGCATATCTGACGTTGTTGATCCGCATACCATTGATAGGGATTCCTCTTCTATGTTATCAAGAGCTTCTTTGAAGATTTGTTCTGAGTATAAATAAAATAGAAATAGTGAGAGTATGCATCCTTGCCTTTCTCCTCGTTGTATTTTGACTTCTTGTGTATGTTCACCTTCTACTCTTAAAATTGCCTCTTGTTTCCAGTACAAGTTTATGATTATGTTGAGGTCTGTCTTATCTATTCCTATTTTATTGAGTATTTCCACCATTTTATCATGTTTTACACGGTCAAATGCCTTTTGTAATCGATTAGACATGCAAAAATGTTGCAATTTACGTCTCTGCTTCTTTGGAAAAGAATATGAACACTAAACAAAGCTTCCCTTGTGCCTACTACATTTCGAAAACCAAAATGATTTGGTGCCATTTGCTCTTCACACAGTTTGTATATTCGCTTATGTATTATTTTTAAGAACAATTTCAACATGTGGGTTATGAGCCATTTTTTAGAAATATTTCCAGTTGCATATACTTCATTGAATGTGTTTGTAATTTTCTTGACACTGCCATCATCCAGAAGTTTCAGAAACTGTTTTTTATCGGGCCCCGGAGCTTTGCCGTTTTTAAGCTGTTTTATGGCTGCCCTGACCTCTTCTTCCAAAATTTCAGGTCCATTGTCTCCTTCTTGTTTTGGTGGATCATCTGCTCTGGTGTCATGGAACAGTTTGTTGAGGTAAGTTTTCCACTCTTATTTTTTCTTTTCTGTGCTGAGTATGGGGTTTCCTTCTGTTGAGAATAGAGCTTCAGATAGATGGTGTAAATTATTTATTAATATCATATGAGCTGCAGGACAAAAAAACCTATACACCTTAGCAGACAACGAATAGCCAGGCCCATCATAAAAAACTTGAACGAAAATAACATTTGTTTGTATAAATAATAATTATTATATGAATTGTCAATTATTTTGCTGTTTTTACACTTTGCTTCAGCAGCAGCTAAAGGGGGATGGTTTGAGGTTTCCTGAAATTTTTTAACAAACATTCGCTTTCGGACACATATGTACTTAAATGGTAGAAAAAACGATAAAATTCTCAAAATCACTAGATACGCCAAACTTTGGAAAAATGTATCTTCAAAAAACAACTATTTTTGTCTCAGATTTAATTCACTTTAAAAGTGAATAAAAGTATAGTTGTCTAAAAGTCAGTCCATCACAGTTAAAATCGACAAAAACTGATAATAGATCACAGATTTTGAGGTTTTTCGGATTTTTGAGAATGACACGGTCATTTGCCGAGAAGGAAAAATAGATTTAACATTCCCTTTGCAACGTGAACAACATACTAAAAAATCAAAAATACTTGATTTGATGCATCGTTTGGTGTCCAATTTGACTGGACTATAAGAGATCTTCCTGTGTACATCTAATTTTGAAGAAAATAGCTTTCTTGTCATAGAAAATAATATATTTTTAGAATTATTTTGTAAACCTCTTTAAGCAAGTTTCGTTTCTATTTAATTTTTTTTTTATTGTATCGCATACTAAATAAATAAGAAAAGTACAAAATTGCTCCAAAATCGCAAGTAGTACCATTCACTTATACTAAATAATTAATTTACTTTGTTTAATTAATGTTCGTGTCACTTCTAAAAGTATTAGTTACTATGTAGCTGTACATTATTTACACATACTCCAAAGATGAAACAGACAAACTCAGTGTAATTTTACAAAATATACAGATTAAACCAAAACATGCAAAGCATAAAAAACAAATGAGGTTATATAAATAAAAAACCAGACCTTATTTTACTGAATCATATGACTATAAGTCTGTAGACGGATACAGTCCATTTTTTGTTTTAATTAAACATGCTTACTTTCTATAGAATGACTATAATGTTTATTTTATAAAAATTGTTTAACAAACAATTTGAATTAAAATAAAAATAATGTCAAAAATCAAAATGCGTACGTAAAGTCATAATGCCGGAAGCGACTACATTAGAGCTCTTCCGTCTAACTAATAGCTCTACGTGTACATTTAGTAGCACACGAACACGAACACTGAGAGATTATATAAATAATGTTAATTACTTCGTACACGTGAAATCAACCTGGTCTGTGTAATAACAATTTTCCAACCCTCATTGATGTAAATTACCTTATGCTGGCCTGAAATTAGTAGAGCAAAATTTTCTACACCGCCAAATAAGAATAAAATTTAAATTAAATGGTATAAAAATACGTTTGGTGTTTAATTTAAAACGATACAATCACTTAGTTTTACTAACTAAAAAAACCCTTAACTAAAGATAAAATATATTATGCTTAGAACTCACGTTACTCGCACAACGTAAATTTCGTCAACATACTTGAAACTTTAGAATTAGATCGCGGAAATTACACCCTCACTAAACTTCATGAAATATTAAATTACTAACTTAATTACGGCAAAGTTCATTAAAATATGAGTTGAACTAACAATCAATTTAAGAATGAGCTGCATACATTTTTAATGTAGATGACTGTTGGATAACAACACATAAATTTTGTTAACTTCCATAGGAATTCCTTGTGGAAAGGCAAACAAAACGTGTAGTTGATAAAATACGAGACCCGCCGCCCCTAACCGTGCTACAAGGAATTAAATTTCAGATCATACCGTCTGCTAATTTGTAGTTTCAACTTGGTTAGAATCATAATGTTTTACATCCCAATCGGTTCCCATTAAACTTTAGCGTTCTCTTTCAAATTATAAAAAAAAACAAATGTTATTACTTAAGCATAAATTTGATTGCGTTGTTTAAGAGCAAATCTTGGTTTCCTTCTGACATTAATGCTATTCTCTAGCGAACGGTCTTTGTTGTCGACGCTTTTACTTTCGACACGTGACTTGGATAAATGTATTTCGGAACGATTTTTATTTTTAATTGTGTTCAAACGTTATGTTTCTTTACTAACCCTAATATTTATTTGAGAGACGGTTTCTTACAAATACTTTGTTTTTAATACAATTAGTAATCGATTAAGAATAATAACATTTTTATTTCCTCTATAATTTTTTTTTATTTAATTAATTGTAGTTTTACTTCCCAAAGTTAAACAAAAATTAACCACTACCGATTCTTTTTATGAGAATCTTTTTGCATCAATTCTAAAGACATCGCTTCTTCAATATGTAGTTGATTTTAAAGACAGAAAAGCAAAGAAATTTTATCGACAATATTGTGAAAAATATATCTTTTACATCTGTTTATTATTCCTTCAGACCCAGACGTCGTTACAGTCATAGCGAATTTGTTTTTTCAACGATTTATGTGTACATTTGTTTTACGTGTGCTTTATTTTCTACCTAAACCTATATTTTCGAATTTACAGGCGTGTAATTCAAAAACAAATATAAAAGTGATAAAATTTTTGTATGTGCTATAGTTGTACGATTCTTATGTTAATTTCAATTTTACTCGCAGATTTATTTCATCGTAAAACCGTATGTAAGTTTGTCTTAGGAACAAAATTTTAAATAAAAATATTTGTTCTATTTTTTACAAAAATTTTGTATTTGTAAACGATTTGTATGTGAATTTTTTTAAAAATATTTTTTTAGATCTGTGTAGAAACAATTTCGCAGCCCTTAGGTACGTAGTCTAAAACTTACCAAAATGCTTTACTGGTTGCTGTATTAATTGGTTTTAACATTCTTTTAAATTTTGAATGCTTCAGCATGTCAAACGGAAAGGTAGGTATTAATTTTACTTTTGATAATTCTGGTATGGTAAATTTACCTAAAATCCTTTGAAAAAAATTTTTGTAAACCACTAAAGCTTTAAGACGATCTTATTGTTTTCGTATAAGTTACTCTTTATTTTTTTCGTTCACGATTTAAAATTTAATATATTATTGCCATGCTACCCTAAATTTGTGCAATTTTTTATTTAATGTCGCTTCTAAGTTTGCAATTTTCCCAAAATTAGTTAACAATTAAAATAAATTATATAAACACAAAATTGCAAGATTTTTTAATGTTGACAACATTTAACAAATTTAATTGATGTGTTTTATTTCTAAAAATTTATTTTATTTATCCACCAAAAAACGGCAGAATCAGTAAATTATCCCGTACAACACAAACCCATCTGTTAGATGTCAAGTAAATATCCTTACTAGATAAAATGATCATCTAGTAGATGTCTTGCTAAAAGCTATCTACACAAAATGGATATCTTGTGGACGTCCAGTTGTCACAAATGTAAACGTTGTAGTTTGTGAATATCTACTGGATGTTAGAAGTATATCTTGTGGATACCCATACTTAATGCCTGGGCAATGATAGCCAGCATTTTAGAGAATCGAATTGGTAAGAACAATAATTAAGTTTAATTTACTGTACCAATATCATTGTGTTTCTAGCGAATGAGTGTGAGCAAAGGTTTTCCGTTCTACGCAACAAATATGTTAGTATTCAAATCGCTACACATTCAGGAATTGGATCGTACCCTGAATCTCAGTGGCCCTATCATCCAATAGTCCTTCCAGCTCAAGAGCAACGAGTGTTCATTCATCTCCTCCACCTAGCTCTCCATGGGATACCATGTCCCAAATTACTAGAGTAGAGAAGCTAGATAATGAAAGACGAGAGGATGTTACAGCTTCCATTGGTGTGGAAGAGGCAGGCGCAGAATGCAGTACAGCTGCTGACCGTTCCAACAACAGCACCACTCGGCCAAGGCAAAAGACGGGGACGGGGATTCTGCGACGCCAGATAATAAAAAGTAATCCCTGAAGATCCAATAAATTCTTCAATTCAATCTAACTTGGGCACTATTAAAGATTTGTATGCAAAGGGACAATCCGAAGAAGGAAGGCCCTCACAAACAGTATCGTTTGCCACATCAGTTCAGGGACTGTTGGATAGCATTAAAAATAATAGACGTCGAAGAAGGGTACAGGCGCAAATCATGAATCTGTTGGCAGAAACTGCCAGCAATTCTGAAGATTCAGATGATTGATTTTTTTATTAATAAATAAATTAATAAATGTGTACAATTTATTATTTACAATGTAAATTCTGGGGTACAGCTCCTTCTTCTACAACATCACTGTGCCAAGCTACTTCTCCGCTTCTCGAAACAAAATAATTGGCCAGGTGATCTCGTAGAGCTCTTGTAGTACGGCTTGGATTATTGGATCATAGACGTCCTACAGACTGTAATGGGTTTGTATCATTACACTACTGTCCATAATGAAACACGCCGTCCTGGTCCACATAATCTGTGTATCCTGTAGGACAACAGCGACGAGCTGCTAAAGGTAAATCCTCCTCTCGATTCTGTACATAATTGTGCAGTACAACAGCAGCCTGGACGATTTCTATACATGTATCTAAATTTCCTATAATAGGCTTTCGTAAACATCGCCATCGCTGTACCAATATCCCAAAGGTATTTTCTATGCACCTTTGTGCCCGTGACAATCTATAATTAAAATTCGCTGTTTGCAAGTCAGATTTTCTCCGGGATATGGCCTCATTATATGTTTATGCAATGGAAAAGCTTGATTAGCAACTACAAAGCATGGAAATGCATTTTCTTCTCCAGGTAATGAAATAGATGGAGGTATTGGTAGCTGCTCATTTAGCAATGTACATCCAAAATCGCATTCGCGGAACGTTTTACTGTCATGCTGTGACCCAAGACCTCCAATATCGACATACAAAAACCTGTAATATGCATCACAGGTCGCCATCAATATTAAACTAAATGTTTTTTTATAAGAGAAGTATTCACTGCCGGTTAGTGGTGGAGCTTGAATGGTGACATATTTTCCATCCAATGCACCGATGCAATGTGGCATATTCAGCAAAACCTATGTACACGCCTATGATCTTTAGTTTAGACCTCAAGAACAGGTACGTCCCATTGTTAACGGATTAGGAGCTATTCATAAATAACTTACGTTGTAACACTATAGTATGGAAGCGGTATATCCTAAAACTAGTTTTAAAATCGTTTATGTATTTTATACAAAATTGTATACCGCTTATATGTAAAAGAAATGAACTATTTTATATTATTACTTCGCATCGTATCTGGACAGATTTTAGCTATTCTCTGAACATCTCTGTACATTTGTTATTTACATCTTCTAGATGTAGTTTAAAGTATATCTTATGGACATTTATCCAATGTCCAGGATATACGTACATTATTTAGCCATTAACTGCATGTCCACTAGATATTGAGTGTTGTGCGGGATAGATCAGGTGCAATTGGAAGAATGCAAAAATTTTAACATGAACAAAATTTTATCTTATTACATAAAAAACAAAGAAATTAGCAACGTGGCGAACGTTTTTTTTAATTATATGCAATAGTTTCTAAAAAATTTGTGATTAAAGTTTAAATAATAGCATATTCTGTATAACGCTTTCCTATTGGGTTTACGTCACGTACGCGCTGAACGGTTTGAACTTACAAGTCATAGCGGTCTCGATTCACAAAAATACTATAAATAATAATAATATTGAGTAAGCAGATCAAAGGTTTGTTTACAAGTAATTTTTTTACTTAAAATAGTTATTTTCCAACGAAGTCCGGATATCAAAAAACCGATTAATTTAATTTACCAAATATACTTTAGCTGGTGTTCTATACAACGAAATTTGACGCTGTAGCCTGTACTTGTAAGAAAAATACTGGAGACTGGGTAAAATGATCCCTGCGAGTCAAATAATTCCCATGATTTTTCTGATACGACTAGCGGTAACTTTTGGCTAATTAGTGAAAAACGCTTATTAGATCTTAGTTGCAAACCCCTAAAAACTATTTCGCGAATTGTGGTTTGGCGGGACTTTGATATAAAGTAAGTATGACTTTATTTCTATTATAAAACACAGATGCTTCGATGTTTGAGAGATTGTTTAGTTCTATACCATAGAAAATTGTAAGGCTATAAATCGGTATATTTCATATTGCTGTTCAAAGCCGTATGGAAAATTTCAGGTTAGATTTTTCTAAAAATAGCCCGGAGGGGTGAAATGTTCCCACTATAGATGGGTAAAATGATCCCGGGATCGTTTTACCCACTCATCTTATTGTAAATAATTTAACTTCTAGGTAACTGTGATTTACAGAATGCCCCGTAACTATGTAAGAAAAACTTCTCGCCAAAACTAGAATCCAGACAATATGAAACGGGCATTAGAAGAAGTACGAAGTGGCGGAATGCCGTTTAAGACGGTTTCCAAAAATTTTAAAGTCCCTCTTATGTTGATCAAACGACGTGCTAAAGAGGAAAACACTCTAGCTTCAAATGAAAAGAAAATTCTTGGAAGCAGAATTAGTGTGTTTTCAGCAGAACAGGAAGAAGAAATAGTAACTCATATTATGGACCTTGAAAGCAGAATGTATGTATTTACAACACGAGACGTCAGAATGTTGGCGTATCAACTGGCTGAAAAAAATAAAATTGCGCACAAATTTTCACATGATTATCAAGCAGCTAGAAAGGACTGGTTGTACGGGTTTCAAAAGGGGCATCCGGAGATTTCACTCAGAACCCCAGAAGCAACGTTTGCAGCCCGTGCGAGAGCTTTCAACAAGCATGTAGTCACCAAATTTTTTAATCTTCTCAGAGAGACTTTGGCTAAACAGAATTATCTACCTCATAGGATTTATAACGTCGATGAAACTTCTATTTCTACAGTGCCAAGAAGAACTCTAAAATATTTGCCCAAAAAGGTAGGAAACAAGTGGCAAGAGTTACTTCCGCAGAACGTGGAAAATCAACGACTGCGGTTATTTGCATGTCTGCTGGTAGGACATTCATTCCCCGGATGATGATTTTTAACCGAAAGAGGATGAAAGTAGAACCGGAGAATGGTGCACCACCTGGTACGATTTTTGCCTGCAATGATACTGGCTGGATGAGGTTGGAGGTATTTTCGTCCTGGTTTGATTATTTTCTTTCCTTTGCTAAACCGTCTAAAGAAGACACAGTCTTACTTATTTTGGATGGGCACCTATCCCACACCAAAAATTTGTTCGTTATCAATAAAGCACGTTCAAATTATGTTACAATTATATGCGTACCTCCTCATTGCTCACATAAACTTACCTCTGGACGTGGGTGCAATGTTTCCACTATGTACTTATACCGATCAAACGTTGGAAAAGTGGTTGAACCAACATCCTGGTAGAACTGTTACATCATTTCAAATTAGTCAGGTTTTTTGTAAGGCATATCCAAAAGCAGCAACCCCACAAAACTGCATAAATTCATTTTGGAAAACGGGAATATGCCCCTTAGATCTTGATGTTTTTACTGACGTAGACTTTATTGCTGCGTAGGTAACAGATCAACCGGTGATGGATGACCAACAGATGCAGGACAATTCTCAATTAGACTCCAATTCATTTAATGATAATCCTGATGATCCTCAACCTGGACCCAGCTCATGCCGTCAGAAATCACCATCAAAAAATCACAACCAAAAGGAAATCCGTAGGTTTCTATATCTTAACAAACACTCCTTACAAGAAAACTCTGGAAAAGAATAAACACGAAAACTGGAACTTGAAGCAAAAAAAGAAAAGGAAAAGGTTTGAAGACAAAGTTAACCAAAGGAAAACATCTTGTGCCTAAGGCTTTAGCAAAGGAAAATAGTAGCAATAGTAGCTCCGATGAGAATGATAATACGAAATGCAAGTAGAAGGAGATAGCCGGTTCTGGGACCTCACTTCCTCAGCTCTGACGTCAGCGCTCAAAATATATTTTTCTCTTTCTAACCCATTGTTTGTGTACATACCTTTTCCCGTTTGTACCTCAGAACACCAACATACAGGGTGTTCCAAAAAAAATTATACACGTGACTATAAAGGCGAATACACACTTGGACATGCGCAGTCAATGAGCATTCGTCACAATGGAGGATGCGCACAACCTAAACAATCGAGTAAACGGACTGGGTCATGCGGACAGATTTTGCTCGCCTCGTACACACCTGGCTCACATCGGATACCTAGACCACGCCGGATACTTTGTGGTGGGGGAACTAGGATACTTTGTAGTGTGGGAACTTGACCACAAGATGGCGGCAATTTCGGGGCGGGGTTCTGGTTCACAAAATGGCTAGGAGGAGACAGGTTTAGGATAACAAAA
This sequence comes from Abscondita cerata, assembly GCA_030710515.1. Lineage (NCBI taxonomy): Eukaryota > Metazoa > Arthropoda > Insecta > Coleoptera > Lampyridae > Abscondita > Abscondita cerata. Next base: position 51,839 of record JALBCR010000451.1, on the reverse strand, counting down.
TGGCGGATCACAAGGTGGCGGTAACTTCGGAGGCAAATTTTCTAAAGTGCTGATGCAGCTCTAAACGTAATGTGAAACCAGATGTTGCTTAATCTTTTGATTTATAAGCAGAATTTTCTAAAGTAGAATGCTGAACAAGACTGTTTAAATTGGTATAGGTCTGTTTATACAGATACAGGTCTCTTCATATAGGTACAGGTGTGTTTATACAGAAACAGGTCTGTTTATACAGATACAGGTCTGTTTATACAAGTACAGGTCTGTTTACACAGGTACAGGTCTATTCATACAGGTACAGGTCTGTTTATACAGGTACAAGTCTGTTTATACAGATACAGGTTTGTTAAAATTGTTGTTGTTATTGTTATTTGTTGTTGGTTGTTATTGTTGTTGTTGTTGTTTGTCCCCTCCTAGCCATCTTGTGATCCGCCATTTTGTAGACCAGAACCCCACCCCAAAATTGCCGCCATCTTGTGGTCAAGTTCTCCCACTACACAATATCCTTGTTCCCCCAACACAAAGTATCCGTTGTGGTCTAAGTATCCGATGTGAGCCAGGTGTGTACAAGGCGAGCAAAATCTGTCCGCATGACCCAGTCCGTTTAATCGATTGTTTCGGTTGTGCGCATCTCCCATTGTGACGAATGCTCATTGACTGCGCATGTTCAAGTGTGTATGCGCCTTTATAGTCAAGTGTATAATTTTTTTTTGCAACACCCTGTATTCTGAGGTGCAAACGCAAAAAGGTATATACACAAACAATGGGTTAGAAAAAGAAAGATATATTGCGAGCGCTGACGTCAGAAGTGAGGAAGTGAGGTCCCAGAACCGGCTATCTCCCTCTACTAATGCATTTATTGCCAAGAAAAATATGTGAATTCGGCGCAGGGCGAGGGCTGGATATGCTGCGGTACTTGCAGAAAATGGGCCCACGAGCAATGTACGTCTTGCGAAGAAAATGAAAATAACTACATTTGCGATTTTGCCAGGACACCACCAGCGCTATTGGTAAAGTGCGCCGTAATCTGTTCAGTTCATCTTAAACATATGTAAGTACCTATACATACATGTTTCGTTTTTGTTATATTTTACTTGTTATCTTATAAATAAATCTTTAATTTCATTTATCAATAGCGTTTTGTACCAGATTTATTAATAGTTTCACTTTTCCAGGTGGGGATTGTTTTACCCCATACTGGGAATCATTTTACCCTGATCATAGGAGTAAAATGATCCTTCTGCAACATGTGTCTGTTTATTTTTTTTAGTACTTCTTTATCAAATAAAAATTTTTAAAAATTTCATAAGGTGAAGGAATGCTGTTAAAGGCAATAGTGATGGCGCGCACTCTAAAGGTATACATTTAACCATAGGAGCAATTTTTTTTTCCTTTAGAGGTTATTTTACCTCAGTCTCCCCTACATATACAATTTGTTTTCAAATAATGAAACTGGGAAATTAAATTTTATTCGACTAATTTTCTAGAGTAAAAGATTTATGTTTTATCAAAATCTTAAACCATGTAGTAATTATGTGTCGAAACATTTTTTTTTATAAGAATAATTTAAGAAGTGAACGGATACATTAAAAACTAAAATTTCAATACAACCTTTCAATTCAACATAAAAAATAGAAAACAGAAAAACAATGAGATACTATAATTAAATACTGAAAAAAAGTGGAGACACAGAGAATAAGATACGGGGAAGAAGAAAATAAAATACTTTACACAAGATTCAAGTACACAAAAGAGAAGATAAAACGTTAAGAAACGAGAAGAAAAGAGAAGTATGGAGGACAAAATAATAACGAGAAAAAACACACAACTGCAAGAAAGAAGAGCAAGAATAAGAAAAGTAAATGAGAAATGTGGGCAATTAATAACTGACAGAATTTTGAAGTATAACAGGGAGAAAAGAACTGATAGAAAAAATTACATCAAGACTCAGAAACGGAAATAAAAGAAAATAATAATAAGTATTAGTGTTGGAAAGAGGATGTGCATACTATGTGTTTTCCGAATGTAGTGCAATTATATCACGTGATTGAATTTTTTGAGTAATGATATTTTATTTTAGGTATAAACCGTTTTATCAATTTTTTTTTGTTTATTGGTTTTAATGTAGTAAATCTTAACTATTCGGCAAAATTGATATTTTTTGCAAAAAAATCATTTTTTCCAAGAAAAGGCATTGTCACCTTTTTTTGTAAATAAATACCTAATGTAACTGTTCTCTTTTTTTGTAAAGTGTTTAAAATATTACTTATTTCAAATATATATCAAACATTCTCTTTTTGGGTTAAATTACTTCCTAAATGAAAAACTTTTAATTTAGATGGTCTAACAAAATCAATAACGGTATAAAAAATTCTTTATTAATGGATAGACGGATGATCGGCAAATGTCCTGTAGGTAATTTTTATTTAGTTTCTTACATCAAAAATCAGAAAGATGTTATTTTAGAATTAAGATTGGTTCATTATTGATTGATTGAAAAAGATCTCGGACAACAATCAAACCATTCTCAATGGAAAAGAGCATCCGTTTAAGGATATTACTGTTTATTGGAATTACTTAGTTATTTTGTAAAAAATTGTATTTCTTTTCAAAATAAAGTTTTTAAAATTGTTGAATGACAAATTCTAACGAATATTGAACTTCTTTTCTATTTAACTTTAATTGAATACAATTGAATATAGCTTGGATTCTGGGAACATAAACAATTGAATGATTTAATCTGTTCAGAGAGAAAATTACCTAAATACATCAATTTACAATGCAATATTTAGCTGAATTGACTTTTTTGCGTCCTCAGTCTTAGAAAGAAACAGTTAGTTGGTTTGTTTTGGCCCGCTCCACCACAATTCATTTGTTGCCGTTGCAACCTCATTCTTTTGTTGGAAACTGTAACCAGTTAATTTTGAAAATGAGTGAATGCATTTCACTTATACGACTTTCTGCAAAAGTTGACCACCGGTGAGGCAAGTCATGCAACCATGATAAAACGTATTTTGTTACTTTTACCAGTAAATGAGCGGCACCCAATTCCAGACGAAGTATGTTGATTTGTTTGGTTGGAGTTAATTTTGTTTTTGCATAAATAAGATGAGTCAAAATTTTAATTTTGATTGATGACTGCAGATACAGCACTGCTGCGTAGCCCTTTGAAGATGCATCTGCAAATCCGTACAGTTGAATTTTGCCATTTATAACATGTCGAGAAAACCGAAGACTTCTCAAAGTTTTCAATTCATGCTAAGATGACATCAATTTGTGTGTAATACCCTTGATCTCAATCAATTTTGCGTTTCAACTTAACGGTAACAATACTTTAACTACTAGTACTAAGAGGATTAAAAATTTGAGCAACATCGGATAGTAGACCCCGTTCTGTTTAAGTATTTGTATCGGCTTCACTCGAATTAAATGAAAATACGATCTATTTCAAGACGATTAACGAGATAATCTTTGTCAATATTTTTATTTGCGTTTGGATTATTTAAAGACCACTTCTTCAAAAAACTAATTTTCTGAGAGCAAATAAATTTATTAATTGATTTTTGATTGATTGCAATTCTTTCAATTGGTCCTCATCAGAGAGCAGAATCGGAGTTACGGCTTTTGGGAAATTTTTTTGTTATATTTTGTAGTATACTTAAGACATTTTTAGATGATAAATCATTTATAGAAGCTAATTGTTTTTAAATACCACACAAAAGCATAACAATTCCTACCGATCACATAGATAGAATTATATAGAAGTATAGTTGAGGATAAGATATAGTAAAATCGGCTTAAAAATTTCGGTTAACACACTAATTATTATCTGATGTAATCCTTACCAGTTAATGTACTTGTTTAAGAAAATCCTTTACCGATCACTGTGTCGTTAAGTCCAAGGACGGCTTTTTAAACACACGTTTAATTTAAATATACAAATGAAAGTTTATTGCCATTTTTACAAATTTCCTTGAATACATACTTTATTTTCTAAACGACAGACAAGTGTGAACGCCCGAAGCGGATTTAACGATTATAAATCTTTTGATCATGTAAACCGTGCCACAAAGGATTTCACTTTATCTTGTCAGCGACTATACCTGTTTTTAACAAAAAATATTTACACAACTTGTTTCTGACAGAGTATCAAAGTGGATTAAATTCAATAATAAACTACATCAAATTAAATGTAGTTTTAGCATTAAATTATATTATTAATATCTACCAGAGTGCTATATCGCAAGCTTTGTCGACTTCAAAAGCGCATTAAATGCAATTAAACACAACGTACACTAAAAAAACCGTTTGATATGGTGATTAGGACAAAACAAATTAGTGATATACATAACTTCATTCAATTTAATAACAATTGCTCAAATGACGTTCATATTCATATTAAATCGGTTTTTTAATTTTCATAGCTCACTTATCCTTATTCATACTATTGAATTAACTAATTTACTAACATCTACATAATAAAAAATTACTAGAAATAAAAAAACTAATTTTTACACCTTTTAAAAAAATGTGATACAATTTGTTCAATTTTTTGTTCCTAAACATGAGATAGTTGAATACAAACATAGTGAGTGGTTACATTTATGAACCACCTGCACCTGTATAAATAAATAACTTCAAAAGATGGTTTGTCAAAAATAATGGGGATTATTTCAAATGCATTTTCCTTGTAACTCTTCGAATAAAGCGGTTAGAGAAAAATCACAATGTATTTATAAATATAAGTAAAAACATATGAGGTCAATACGCTTTAGGTAATAATTATTGTAATAATTCTTTCAGGTGGAAGAAATTTAAGGGTACCGGATTCAATTTGTCTTAATTTTAAGAAGCCTTGAAAAGCACGCGTTGGTCGAGCGAAACGTAGGCAAATTGAAACCTGGGTAGCGGTCTTTAATTTTGTTCTACAATTTTTGAAGATTTAACTCAATTGCATAAAATCGCATTGTTGAGCATTATTATTGTATTATTATTATTATTATTGTTTTTATCCGTTTTAGTAAAAGGTGTTAAATCTAAAAAAATCATCATAAGTGTCCGTTTTGTTGAAGCTATTAAAAGTGATGGTTTGTTTTTAATATATAGCAAGTTACATTTTTTTTATTACTTTACCACTTCTGCTAGAATAGAAAAAAACTTTCTTCTTCGGCCGCCTTTTATTTATTTTATTGTAATAATACATTCTCAGTCTTATGTCAACACTGAAATTGTGTTTTGTGTCAAACAATTACATTACACATTTCATACATTCATTTGCCTTAGAATTAACAAAGAACAAGTCATGAAAGTAAAACAAAAAAATTATTACTTGTAACTCCCTTTGTAATTAGTAAAAACTTAATCAGTAAACGCGCATATAAGAAGACCTATTAATTTATGTGACCCACTTGAACAGTACATATTGTTGCCTTCACATAATACAATAAAAGCGCTCGCAATAAAAACGTGATGAAACATAATAAATCATCATCAATGGTGGGATACGATTCGTTTCTAAAACGTCACATCTTTGACCTACTTATTGTAAATCATTATTAACCCAGATAAGCCACACAATGGTTTGAATATTATAGATTAAACAATATCAACATTTCCGATAGATATTGACGTTTTGATACTTTTAAATAATATCTAAAATGCGTTTAAACTGGAAGAATTAAAAAAACATTTATTTACTTTACAATCAATAAAATGGCAACGCTCCAGTCAGCTTAATTGTACGAATTGAAAAACTTTTTTTAAGAAGATTGCAATTAACGGTATAACTTTATGAAAGGTTTTGATAACGGCTTAATAATGAAGGAAAAAAAGAATTAAAAACTTGCCTTTGATGAAAGCCTATTTATTAAATCAGTTCTACGGTTCGCATTCTTTTTTTCCTTTTTTATTCATCAAAAACATGTTACTGGTAATTAGGAAAGAATTAGTATGAGAACTTTAGAGTTTTTTTAAATAATTATTACGTTGTTTTCGTCAATAAGAATTATTTGAAAAATTTTTATTTAATAATTAAAAGTATTGATTATCACGCACTAATTTAAATATGAGTAAGTTGTAGTTATTTCACTACTAGCCTTGAATCTTATTTTGAGTTGCTTTTTTAATTTTTGTTCTTTAAATAGGATTTTTTTTCTTGAACAATAAGTGAATTATTATTATTGTTATTGTTATTATTATTATTATTATGTGGCGTTTAGGGTGTATTACTCTAGACGCCGGGTTGAACCAGGGAAAGAATTCGCATTCGGATCGGTTTAGCAATTACTAATTATTTACTATACTAATTATGAATGGAAACGTTGTAGGTCAGCACATAGTAATTTGCGTACTATATGCGGCGCGGTGTCACTTGATATCGTGGTATTATATATCGCGCTGAAGACCGCGGGCCGGGATGAATTAGACCAATGGATTCGAATTTCAACCGGTCTTCACCTGTTGTTGGTGCTGTGACTACTTGGCTAGTTCTTGACTTGTTGGCTTCTCGACTGCCTTCATTATTTGGCTGTAACTGCACTGGTTTGAACTGAGCTTGTACTTTGAACGTAGGTTTGAACTAAATTCTGTTGTCGTACCTACTTTGTTTTATACGTACGAAGTAGGTTAGTTTGCTTAGTAAGCAAGGCTGTTAAGAACTGCTGACCGCACTTGCTTACTTGCAATTGTATGTTTTGATTTCCGTATTTGCTACGTAATACGCGGATGTAGAGTTTGTGTTGATTAGAATGGGGTTGCAATGTCAACCCCACAATTATTTGTCCCATAGTGGTCAATCAAAAAAAAAACTGTAGTATGTGAACTAAAATAAAAAAAAACCTGAAATCGTAAAATTGACACTACAGCAGTACCAATCTCTTGTTAAGTAACCGAAGAATCATTGCAATTCTCTAAAGTTGAAGTTGAGGTTGAAGCACTTTCGGTTGAATTGAAAAGTGGTTTGGAAAACTTTATCTTCTTACTAATGGATTGTTCAACATATTGCACCGCCACTGCCGACGAATTCCAACTTCCAAATTTTTTCAACGTCAAAATCTTACCTCCAATTTCAACCAACATTGTAGTAACAAATCTTCTGAAACTAAGAACTAAGTACTTTTCAGGCCCTTCTAAATTAAAAAAAAAAACTTTTGGAATTTCTCCAATTTTGTAAATTCCAAGAAATTGCCGTGTGCACTTGCCGTTTATGTAGTTTACAAAAACACCCTAATTTTCTGAACCTGACGGTTACAATGCTGCATATCTTCTATACAGGCTATTTCATTAAGCTTGGTACGCGGCCATATTTCAAAAACTATTGGGTATAAAAATTCAGGAAAAAATTTTTTGTTACTAAAACGGCTATGAGAAAATTCTGGAAGTTATTTTTGAGTTCTGAATTTCATCGCAAGGGGGCGCAATTGACTAGACGAGGCATAAAATTTAATAACATCATTAGAAAGCCTGAATCATTTTGCATAAGTTTTGTCTTTGGCGTAACGACCTTAATAAGACAAGGAGAAGCTGATGACCGTCTAATAATTTAAATGACTATATTTTCTAAATGACTTATTTGATTATAGCAAACTCAGGCTTATTAGTAAAAAAAAATGTCAGTGTTTTCAAATACCGTATCCATCGGCACTCGACAGTTTCAAATAAAATTTGCTAGAAGGCGCAGTTTGCAATAATACCAGTTATTTCAATTTTGCCACGAAAATTCAAATCATACTGTATAATTTTGATGTCATAATCGGAAAATAGATTAAAATTTTTAGGGAAAACGCGAAAACCGTAGTTCGATATCTTCGAACGTTTTAGAGTTATTGTCAAAAAACTACATTTTTCACACTTTGATTTGATGAAATGGTTATTTTCTTAGTTCCAGGAAATTTTTGATTTAATTTTATGGTTGTGTAGGTTTGTCGCTCATTTCAGTTGCACAATTTAAATTAAAAACACGTTACAAATAACTTCTAATAAGGCATAGATGCTGATGCTGTTTTAAAAAGTAAATTAAAATAAGTAGCCATGAAAAAAAATCTGTAGGTTTTCATGGAGATTAACAAATTGAAATAGGTAATGTCAACTACATCCCTACCATATGGTTTTGCACCATGCTTTGTCAGAAGCTGATTATGACAGGCGGCTCCAATATTGCTATTGGTTATGGGAGATGTACAACGAAAATCCTCAATTCCTTGGTCCTTGGTTTTCTGGACTGATGAAGCCACTTTTTCTAGTTGTGGTAAGGTAAATTTTCACAACATACATTATTGGTTGCAAACGAATTTGCATTGGATGCGCGAAGACGATCACAAAACCAGGTGGAGTGTAAACGTTTGGTGTGGTATTTTAAGAAACAGAATTTTTGGATCGTTTATTTTTGACGATCTTAATAGTGAATCATATTTGAACTTTTAGAAAATAACTTGCCTATCCTTTTAGAAGATGTTCCCATTGTATTCCCCGTATTGAACTGCGTTGGATTTTTATTTGTGGAATCGAATAAAAGTTTTTGTTTATAAAACGCGACCAACCACACGGGACGACACGATTGGGCAAATTGAAAACGCTATCAATTCAATTTCATGAGCTGAAATTAAAACAGCTGTTAACAAATGTAGGACAAATCTTGATAATTGTATTTTATAAAATGAAGGTCATTTTGAACATTTATAAAAGCCTTTCTGGCATTTTTCTTACAAACAAGCTTGAGTTTGCTATAATCAGATAAGTCATTTAGAAAATACAGTCATTTAAATGATTAGACATTGTGGGGCTTCTCTTTTTCTTATTAAGGTCGATACGCCAATGACCCTCAAACAAAACTTATGCTGAATTATTCAGACTTTCTAATGATGTTATTAAAGTCATAGCTTCATATGAAACTTTTTGGAGAAATCTTGAATTTTATGCCTCGTCCTGTCAATTGCGTCCCCTTGCGATAAAATTCGGAACTTGAAAATAATTTTCAGGATTTTCTCATAGCCGTTTGTCTAATAAAAGTTTTTTTCCCAAATTTCTATAGCCAACAGTTTTCGAGATTTGGCCGCGTACTAAGCTTCATGAAACAGCCTGTATAGAGTACAATCTTGAAAGGTTGTGTCGTCTAGTGAACTTTTTGTAGACTTGTTTTTTGTATCATCTAATGTAACAATTAAAATCGACCAATATCCTCAATTTTGTCAACACACAACAAAATGAGTTTTTCACGCCGGTAAGCGTCAAATATTCCAAATACAGTAATAACTTTTTTTAACAAATTCTGATTGTCTGATGCTTTGACTAGATATTTTGTCTTCTGTTGTCAATATTTTTGCTTCAGTTGATTTGTAGCAATTAGATTTTCTATGTAGCAAAGTAAAAAATTTTGTATATTTGCAAGAACACAAGGGAACTTGTAATAATAACAAACAACCTAGCATAACCCCAACCTGCAAATGTGATTATTTTCATAAAGCTTCAAATAGGTTTTTAGCATGAAGATTTTAGTCCATAAGTTATTCGGTACAAACTTTATCGATAATTCCGTTAAAATTTCCTCGTTTATGCCATGCAAATTTTTGATCTTATTCTACGTTGTTAAAGCTTAAGATCCCTTTATGTATTGTTCCCTTGTTTTTGAGCACAATAGTGCATTACTTGCTGCAGTTACTTCGCCTGGAGTATCATAAGGAATTTCCACAAGTCTTCCACTTGCTTCCACCGTGTCAATTTTTTTTAAATAGTGAAACTGTGCAAAAATTTTTTGTCTCGACTTTATGGCTTCAATCTTGGGTATTATTTTTTTAGTTAAGAAATTGTAAGGGTTTTTTTACGCTGTTTACCCTTACAAACCCATATTCTGCAGTATTTATGTCATTGGGGCAAATTGGTGTAGTTGTGTTTGATCCTTGAAGGTCAACCAGGTTTGCTAGAAGTTTCAATGAGGTTCCATAAACTAATTCGGCAGGTGTCGCACGTATATCTTGTTTAACTGTGGTTCTTATCCCAAGAAGTCGATATTATTGCTAGATTACCAATTTGTGCTACCCTAGCAATTAAAAAAATGCTTTTGTCACTATCGCGGTGCTAATGTTTACTACAAGAACAGCTTTAGGCCACCTGTTAAAGCGGTCAAAAATTGCAAGTGAGCATACGATGTCGATGTGTACGTGAGAAAACCTGGTATGCCGAATGTTCCGATTAGCGCTTTAATGTCGTGACTGGTTTTTGCTCTTTGGCATGGAATACATGATCGAGCCCAGTTAGCTGTATCCTTATAGTCCAAGCATACGAGAAAAAAGCACGATGCTTCTAGGAAAAAATTCCCAAAATCTATTTCTCAGTGGTTTTATATGTATTTTTTGGCATTGAATCCGATTTTAAACTTTGCCACCTTGCCAGAAGTTAGCTAAATTTACAAATTTTGCAAAAAGCCTAAAAATTACTGCATTTGTTTTACTTTTTTGCTCATAAGTCACGGACGGAGTATTTTTTTACAATAACTGTCATATACTTAATTATAGTAAATTTTCTATAACGTTCATATATTAACTTTATTTCTATGATGTTTCAGACTGACGCTAGGGCGCGCTTAAAAATCATAATGTTCATTTACTTATTAGACAACGTGGGAAACGCCATTATTAAATTTTGGATTAGACACCCAACGAACTATATTTGATGTAAATCGATTATTTTATAATTACATGGTTTAGAGGTTTAGAAAACGTAATTAAAGATTTTAGTCGGTAAGCATGGCATTAAAAAAATTTTCAATTTAACTACATTTAAAAATTATTATCTATATTATTAATACGGTATTTGGAAACAATAAGACTGTGGTACGTATACATAGGACGCAAGAAAATTTATGAATGAGATGCATAAAAAAATTAACTTAGCTTGTATAACTAGGAAGTCTTCGGTGTTCAACAGTTAATCTGAAGATGTGACAGCTTCCGTATCCAGATCTAATATTTTATTATCCAATGAAAAAAAAACGAAAAATCAAAATAGACTCCGTTGATAACAGTTGCTGGGCTGCTCACAAAGAACCAGATAAACGGCTTATCTTGGGTGGTGTTCTTGACCAAAATACGGTCCCAAGGTAGGTTGAAATTCCAACGGTGGTGATATCAGACCCATTTCAGTATTTTATAATTTTTGGATTATTATCCTTGCCAGCTTAACCAGAATTAAAGATCTATTAATTAATTAAAACGGAATATGTCTGCAATGACCAGCAGAACAAGCCAAATAAAAAAACCAACAAACAGATAACAAGGCTCCTGCAATTAATAGAACCCGTAAAAGCAAATATTTTATTAAAACAAAAGAAAATAAAAGGTACTTACACCGGAACAGTAGTCAAAGACTTATTCCCTAATTCGAATGGGATGATTTTACTTCAATCGATATTACAAAACACATGTCTAATTGTGCAATTTTTAGACAACATTTCTATGTACACCTATTCGGGACAGTCAGCACATAGGAAGTGAGGTATAACTTTTACAAATGCAAACAAATCATCGGAACTGGCAATTCCAAACAACTAAAATTTCCAGAAAATTTTCCAATATAAAAGTTCATATTCAAACGCATGAGCGTAAACACGGATGTCTATACTGTAGGGAGAAATTGGTCAATAAAGCAATTATTTGCAAAATAATACCGTCACAATACATTAACATGTCCTATTACCTGATGTGTGTTATTACCAATTGCTTAATTACAATGGAAGGTTATGATTGTTTATTAATGTAGTTTGAAGTATATATTTTTAACAGTTTTGTGTGCACCATGTCTCGCGTGTGTATTATTTGTGATCGTTCGTTGTTAGATGGAACACCAACAACCGTAGTTAAAAAAAAGGGTGACTTTTTTTGTTGAAGCAAGTAAAAAATGAGGGGATCGAAAACTAATTGTGTTGAAAAGATATACTAAAGTTAAATTACATGAGAAATGTCAGAAACAGTACACTAACGAAAAACTGATGGCTGTTTTTAAAAGGAGTAAGGATAGATGTAATTTAAGATTTTGCTCAACATATTTGAAGGCTACACGATTTGAAATGTTTTCTATCACGCAATTACCTCTGGCTCTTAAATAACCAGCGTTTTCCCAACTGGTTTACGACAGCACAGACTTCAATGTACAAATTATTGATGGATTCAACACTTTTTGTTCATTGGGTAGCATACTAAGTGTTACTTCCAAATCTGCTACAGTCAATGTTTAACACATTGATCGAATAAAGGTTATCCTACAGCAGAAAGTATTGGTAACAAGACCTGTTCAAGTTGAATCGACAAATGATCAAGACTTGGCTGGTATAATAATCAAAGGACTCAGTAGATCGTTTGAGTTTTGTCATCCCGTTTGCACCGCACTTACTATGGCTATACTGGAGTGTTCATGAATTGAACAGATTCTTGGAAGAAGTTACCACAAAAATTCTATACAAAACCACATACATTGACTGTCAACCGTTTATAAACAGTCTACCAAATGATCTTAATATGATCTACACTGCTTTATTGAATAGTGTTGAGAAGACACACGCATTAGGCCAAGTAACAACGTTTGTCACCTTCGACCAGCAACTGTACATCAAAGTTTGAGACATAGTAGCCAGTTGACTAGAAGACCCTGCACTACAAAATGTTGTGATACGTCTTGGAAGATTTCACTTACTTAAGTCGTTTATGGTGTAGTGGGTTTCATTATGGAAGGTAGTGGTTTAGCAAAACTTTTTAACACTATCTATGCAGAAAACAGCACAGAAAAAGTGATGTCAGGTCACGCCTATGCAAGGGTTGTGAGAGCTTACTTTTGGCACACAGAACTCTGGCTGCACTAATATTTCAAGTAATCGAATTTTCTCCCGACTTTTAGAGTGAAGTACAGAAAGTGTTGTACAACGCAGACCGCTTAGAGATTACGACAGAAAATGGTAAAAACCGTGTAAAGAAGTTCACTCAAAAATTCAAAAATTAGTTTTAACATTTTACATCATTAGGGCCCACAGCCAAGTTGTGGAATCAGTACTTTGAATTGGTAAGATTGATGATGACCTTCATTGAAGCAGAAAGAACAGGTGACTGGGACTTACATCTTAAATCAATCCATGAAATGCTTCCCTACTTCCATTTAAATGGGCACTATCCGTTTGCTAAGTGCAGTCACCTATACTTACAGCACACAATGCCCCCTCAAGAATTGCTTTTAGACAAGGTGGCTTCACTATTCCCAAGACTGACATGTGCATTGAGCAAGAACTAATAAAACACCTGTAATCTTTTGGCGGACTCACAAGGGGCCGTAGAACTAGTGACAATATTGGTGGACTTTTGGAATGTCTACGCATCGAAAAATTTGTGATGCTGTAGAACAATTCCGCGAAGCAACACGTGGTTAGCAGAAAGAGCAACTTGTATCAAGACAAGACCTCTAAATGTAACCTATTAGTACCTAAGTAATGGATTTTCATCAAATATAGTTTGTTGGGTGTCTAATCCAAAATTTAATAATACCGTTTCCTACTTTTCCCAATAGGTAAGTGAAAGTTATAATTTTTGAGCGCGCTCTAGCGTCAGTTTGGAACATCTTAGAAATAAAGTTAATATATGTACATTGTAAAAGTTTGAGAGTACTTTACACTGTGTCCACGGATGGGATATCCTAAAGGTGCACATTTTATAATTTTAGTTGTAGCAAAAATATTGTTCTTGATAAAAAGGTTTGTTTGTTCTAAAACCCCATAAAATAAAATAAATAAAATAAATTTTATAGTCAGTTCTATGAAAACCATAATATTGTTGAATTGAATCGAGCAATAATCGATGCCGTAAATGAAATTACTTCAGAAATGCTACAAAACGCTTATAAAGAATTTAGAAGAAGAATTGAGAGATGTTTTGAAGTTGGAGGAGGTTATATTGAATAGATGTTCTTTGTTTATTGTTACTATTAGTTTATATTACATGATTACTCTGTATTGTTATTTTTGATAGTTATTTCATTTTATGGGGTTTCAGAACAAACAAAACTTTTATAAAAACGACATTTTTGCTAAAACTACAATTAAAAGAATTTTCATTGTGACAGTTCGTGATTTATAAGCAAGAAAGTAAAACAAGTGGAGTAATTTTAGGTTTTTGCGATGTCAAGTTAGGTTACCTCTGGCAAAGTGCTAAAAATTAAAATTGGATTGAGTGCCCAAAAGTACATATAAAACCACTGAGAAAAAAAAGTTTTTTTAACATTTTACACACTATTTTTTTTTAAGAGAGAACCCCTCTGCCCTTTCTCCTATGCCGCCAGATTTAGAAAAATTGTCTATGCCATTCGTAAAGTTTCAAAAACCCGTTCTATAAAAAATTTAAAATTCCGAATTTTAACTCTATTTATTAAAAACGAGGCATTTTTGGACACATGTTTATATAGACATTTTGTCATAGGTAATTGAACGTCAGGAACACGTACTAGAAATTGTGACATTAAATTTAGAGACACCCTGTATAATTGATGTGCTACAACCTTGGCCACGCGCTTATTCAGGACAAAGAATCAGCAGGATGATAATAATATATTGTATGTCTGTCAAAAAGTGAGATATGTAATCGACATTGCCTTAAGCTCCCATTTTTCTTATTTCTGTGCAAAAACAAATGTGAGCGAGATGTATATATTGTAAATTCTTGTTCCTTGAGGTAATGTTTAAAGTGTCGGACTCTTTTCAGAATTTTATTGTATACGTGCTGTACTTCTTCTCTGCTTAGGTGAGTTTGTTGGAGAAAAACAAAATTGGTCTGCCATTTTTACTACCTTGTTGTATCACTGCGCCAACTGCCACATCGGACTACTACTACTAAACTGAGATAAGAAAATGTCAAGAGTGCAGTGTTGGTCAGTTTTCCCTTGCTTTGTTCTAATGCTTGTCACGCTGCCATGTTCCACGTTATTGTTGAACTTTTTGAATATTGCCCTTAAGTAAATCTGGTAAGAGTTTTTAGCCTTATGTTGCATTTGGGATCACCCTGCGGTAGTAATTGAGCATGCAAAAGAAGCACTGTAGTCGTTTAATTGTTTTAAGTAGTAAAAAATTTTTGACACTTTCACTTATTCAGGAATTGGATTAAATCACTTACGGAAAGTCTTATTCTCAGAAAATCAACTAAAATTGCTTTAAACATACACGTTTGGGTATAATTATTATATGATGTTTGTTCAGTTCTTGTAACACAGTTTAGTCGTGTTGATAATGCTCTTCTTCTAATGCCAAGGCTATCAAAAGATCATTTAAATAAACATACACAAATTACAATTCTTTGATTATTTAATCCATATATTGCTGAAAGGTTTGTGCAACGTTTTTTAAGCCAAATGCCATCTTACAAACTCATATAATCTAAAGTGTGGTAATAACCGTTTTCTTGCAATCTTCTGTGTTAATTGGTATTTGAAAATAATGTTTCATTAAATCTATTGTTAAGAATATTCCTTTGACTCCTAGATTTTGGGACAAGTAGTAATATATGTGGATTGGGTATTGATCTATTACAGTTATTGCCTTAAGGTTATGGTAATCACCCCACGGTCTTCAACTGCCGTCTGCCTTTTTAAATAGGTGTAAGGGTGTAGCCCATTTTGAATAAAACGGGCACATTATTACAGTATCCAACATTTGTCGGAATTTGTCATTGTCTACTTAGTATTTGTCGGAAGCTAACCTACGTCGTTTGTTACGTTTATTTCGGCATCTCGTACAAAAATTGCCGATATTTAAAGTTTCTAATTTTTAAGTTTTTCTCGACGCCAATAGGTGGCGCACGAGGTTACTTTGACCAATTTATTTTAATAGTTTTGATTGGTTGTTGAAATGAATGCACTGTTTGAACATTTCCGTTGCTACTCTAATGGTGGACGCTTAGCTTGCGTGTCCCTCCGTCATTTGACCGCATCGAGGAAATTAATTCCATCCTTTTCTTAGACATCCGTAATTAACAGGTACTTATTTTAGGTTATCGTGATTCTAAGCGATCTTTTCCGTTACGATAAAAACTGATTGACGGGCATTTTTTTCTTATTCTACGCGTATACCGTGAGTGTGAAATCTTGCATCCCTGATACAATGTGGTAACAGACCGTTTTTTTTTGTTTATTTTAGATTAAATTACGGATTTTAAGTACACCAAATAAAGTATGGATTTCTAAGCACGAATCTAAGCACGGATATCATCATTATCTAAGTAGTGGGTTATTATCATTCCAAGCACGGATGCTAAGGCATAGCAGCTAAGTACGGGGATTCTCTGGTTGTACCAACGTCGTAACGGCTGATGTCGCTGTTTTTTTTTCTTTCCGCTAACAGAAACAAAGCAAACGGAGTAAGATAAAAGGCAGAATATCAAGCCACCTGTAAAATTCTTTCAAATTACTGCCACGTACAACAAATGCTTCCAGAAATATTAAGGTAATGTGATCTAGTTTTAGCTTTTGTGCTTTATTGTAAATTCTTGATTTTAAAATACGTTAAGCAATTTATACGTGTTGGATAATTTATTTATATGAGCGATCGTTGCACCGAAATAGTCAGAATTATAAGTTTTACTGGTTATAGCTGATAGCTTCCTTCGTAATTACATAATCAGTTGTTTTCTTCTTGTATTGTATTGTACAAGAACTAAAAGAAGACGAAATAAATATTTAAATTTGTTTGATTGGAGTTGAGCGTAATTCGACTTTTACTACAACCTACGACGCTTACCGCAAGTACGAGCTTACCGGAAAGTCTTTCAAAGGATACTTACTCCAATTTTTCGTTTTTTTTGCTACCTCGGTGAACCTAATTAAAGGAACTCGCTCCTTATTTTTTTTATCTTGTACTACAGTAATTGCACGTTACAGGTTTACTGTACACTAGGGGTAGTAGTAACCCGATGTAGACTTTGTTCTTGTAGCATCTTCAATTTTGCATCACTCCCACCAAATACTGCAGAGACTATTTACATTTACAATGCACTACCGTACTTGTTTGGTTATCTACTAGTTTTTATTTCTAATATCTACACTTAACTTAAAATTATCTATACCATCGGTCACGTTTACTACCACGAAAATCTACGTAAATCTTCTGGGGAGCTGACATTTACACAGATTGTCTTATACCCGTACATTGTGATGTTGGTGTTGTCTGTTGATGTCTACATTGGGCAGGTAAGATACTGATGTTAATCAGAAAATGGTGCTTTGTGGCTTGGTCTACCACGAAGATACAGTAAAACTTGTGACCAGCAGCACTCGTCGAATCTACTGCGTACTTTGGTCGTTTTTTTTATCCGCTTAGAATCCGCAAGGAGTTGTATATTTTGTGGATCGGTCACCAAACCTCTTGTGATACTAGCATATGTTGCTTCTTCCCGGAGTTTGCATTTACAGACATCTACTTGTCTAACGTTGTCTGCTGCTACCTCTTTCTAGGTGATCCAACCCTCGTAGAACATTATCCGATTTGGCGTTTAGTGGTGCAATAAAATTTTGGCAGATCTTCTTCTTTGTCGAGCAGTTTCGATTCGCTGGTGTCACAATCACCAGAGTATGTGCTACCTCATCTGCATTTACGTTAAAAACACAGTTAGCACGTGACTAAATTTTGCTTCAGATGTTGCAAACCACAATTATGTGCGATTAAGTCAGAAGAGTGGTAAAAAAAGGACCAAAATAACCACTGTAGGAGATACTAATGGCTTCGTGGCAAGCGTGTTAACAGTAGCTGCTGCGTTTGTTTCCGCCATGTACACGTTTTTCTTTCCGTTGTTGATACTGTTTAATTGAGTTTGTCTACTTACTCAGGGTCACAATTCAGGCTTTAGTTGATATTTATGTTCAAACTTTACGCAATAATTAACACACTTATTTTTGCTACTACAATGCTACGTGATGTACCGCGATCGCAGGGGAGGAGAAGAAGAAGTTTGTTTTTTTGAAACATATCTTTTATATTTTCATTTAACAACCTCTCTACTGGATTTTATTTTTGAGGTTATTGTTAAGTGTAATTTCAATTTTACTTTACTTACTTTAATAGTTTAAATCGTCAAGGAAGATTAGACAACTAGAACCGAAACGTCTGCATCAAATTAGCAATGGCGTTTTAATTTTGACTTCCTAGTTTGTTTTGTTGTAAATTTTATATTTTATAGTTTTGAGTTGTCAATAAAAATGCTTTGACAAAACATGTATTTTTGAAAAAAATACGTATTTCAATGCTAACGGCTGAGTTTTGGTAAACAAACATTAATAGAAAAGTTGTAGAGAAGATGAAGAAAAAATATACAAGGTGTTATTTGATTTTATCAATTATTCTCGATTACAAAGTTTGACATTTTTTTTCCTCATTCCTTGTTAAGTTTTAAATCATGGATCGTTAGGGTCGTTACCACCATAAGTGTAAATAAAATTTAAATTTGATTTATCAAATAATAACCTAAAAAACGTGAATTATTTGAAGTATATAAATGGTGTTACGGTTCAAATTTCTCGAACTAGAACGTATGTTGTAAGCCTTTTTAATAACGTTTGTCGGAAGTTGCACGTTTTTTGGGTTAGACGGAGATACTTACCTTCTTTATTCCGAGTTTAAGTTAGTATTAAGTCACCGTGTGGAAGTGACGTGTGTACGTCGAGTTTTCTTAGTAACCAATCCTTAATTAAAACGCTAATTTTAAATTTGGGGTGTAACTACAAAGCTTTTCTGCATTCGACACATTTAATCGCGAGCTTTAATTATTGTTGTTGCTAACGCAGGTACTCATATAGGACAGTCTCTTGATTTCTGATCCATTATTTTAGTATTTTTAAGATTTGTTTGCTATATTAAATTGTCTATTTGTATCTCTAATTTGTGTTCGTTTTAGCTTATTAGACCTTTTAGTACAATCTATTGAATTTCTGTTAGTCACTTTTATTACTCTATATTACCCAGCAGGTGGCGCCTCGTTAGGCAGCAGTTTATTTCTTTCCAGTTCTTCAAGAACCTCCCCAACTTACCGAGTAAGCCAAACACTGCTGCGATGACAACTACAAATACTGGATCCTCTACGAATTTAGTGGGCTAGTTCGAGCCAAATAGTATTGTTCTTCTCTCTAGGTTGCATCGCTAAAGCCATCGTTTTATTTTATTATTATTTGTGAACTACAACCGTTACAATATAGTCTTGAATAGTATCATTTTTTGAGTAAGATTCGTATACATAAAAATACCATAGTTTTTCAAGTAGAATCAGAATAAAAAATATATGTTTCTATTTGAAATATCAAAGTTGACAGGTGGTCCATGAAAGTGGGACACCCTGTGAAATTAAAATATTTTTAAATGGTAGTTACTGAGGAACCGATTTTGAAAAAATCTACTTTTTAAAGGTAATATGAAAGGTCCGCGTACTACACGGACATGCTGTATAAAACTACAAATGAGATAACAGCAATGATTAAAATATTGAAACTTTATAAAAATAAGTTTTAATGTGCGTGCGAATAACTTATTACTGTTGACCCTTGTTTATAACTATTTTTTGTTTTGATACGCATAATGTATAAATAATATTGCACAACATTAAAATTTTGTTTTTGTTATTTATACAATTTGTACAACAATACAAGAAAAGCAAGGTTCTCACATTTGAAACGAATTGTTTTAAGTTGAGAATAAAATTTAAATTAATTTATGATTGGGCAAATACAAACCCTCGTTGAAATAAATGGGAAAATGCGGCCATACATCAAACTAAATAGTACTCGATAACGCGAAAGTGTTGGAAAATTGTTACGTTTTGATTTAATGCGTAAATTTTTCAAAACGTATTATACAATATTTATCGCTGGTAATTTTCACTAACCGATTGCTCGTACTTTATTTTGTACAAAAACCAAATCAAAAAAAGCTCCAATCAATATCTACTATTAAGCGCTACTAGTTGAGCAAATAAAGCCAGTTTAAATTTAAAAAAGAAATTCTCTTCTATATTAATTACTACAGGATACCGTTGACCATAATTCTTTTTATTTAATTGCAATAAATTACCAACATTTACATTTGTTTTTCGGGTAGAAAACCATTATCCTCAGGGAAATTGTGCGCTCTGAGTTGTAAACTAAATGGGTGCACATTTTATTGTGCTATACGAAGCAATGATTAATTCAAACAGGGTATTTTTAAAATTAAAATATAAAAACAGATATTTTTACTATAAATGCAAAAATATTAGTTATTGTTTCAACAGTACTCTGCAATTTAAAAAAAATGTACTATTATGTTTACGGATACAGATTTGCAGAGGCACCAACGCGGTAACTGCTGTGACAAGTAAAATATGGCCATTAATCAACTTTTAATTATAACACTGTGGCTTTTTCGATTATTAACTTGGCTGGTATTAAAACGCTGCCTCCGAGCTAATTGAATTGATGAGTGTATATACAACACAAACATTTTGAATACAAATGCAGATTGTAGTCAATTAGAAATAGAGATCGGTGTAATCAATAAATTGCCAATGGGAAAGGGGGTTCATTTTAAAAATTTGGTGTAAGATGTTTATGAAAACCAAGTAGTTTGAAATTAAATACCCTATTTTAATTGTCGGTATTTTTCAACACGTCAAGTCAATAAATAAAGATTTAATTGGTAACGTACGAAATGCAATTTAATAAAGCCACATCTAGAGCCAAGAGTTGATCTGGTATTACTTATTATAAACCTATATATTATAAACTAAAGAAATTTAGTGTGGTACCATGCATTGTTTTTTTAACACAAAAACGCTTAATGAAACTTCTGATGTTGTTTTACCGTCATTGATAAAAAATATTTTAGTACAAAGCATGTATTAAATCTGATCGTGCTTGGAGCATATAGATGGTTTGGTTAAAATAATGTGTTGATAAGATTATACTCAGAGGGAGAAACTTTTTAGTGTAGATCTGTATCACGTTCGTGTGTTAAAAATGTAAGTGTAAATGATCAATTCAAACCAAATTAAAATTAAATTTGACGTATCGAGGACACTAATAAACTCAAATTTTCAGAGAAACTGAATTAAGTCCATTTTTTTTGGCCGATTTAAAACAGTTTATAAATTTTTATATGTTGTAGTTTACTGTCGGCATGTATGTAAATGAATTTGGCAAACCCTTCATATAATTACAAAAATAAGATTAGAACGTAGTGTTATACTTATTTAAATAATCTACAAAGTGCTTCTCTTAATTATGTGTTGAAAGGAAGTGAGCAAACAAAGCTAAGTATTGAAATTGAACTATACGAGTATGTATTGATATCTAGTTAGCCTAGACCAGTTGCTTGCATAAACAAAATATTGCGTTACCATAGCAACGAACAATAACTTATTAGAAGTGTCAGTGTAAAGTTTGACGTCAAAAAAGTAAACCAGAGTCACGCAATAAATTAAATAAAAAAAGATGTCCACCGAAATTGTGAAAATCGAAAAATTGGAGTATCGAGCCATCATCAAGTACCTGTATTTAAAAGGGTTAAGAGGTAAGCAGATTTACGAAGATATGCTTAATACCCTTGGTAATCAATCTCCTTCGCATGCGACCGTCAAAAATTGGAATGCAAGCTCCAGAAGGGTTAAATTTTCCATTGAAGATGATGACCGATCGGGAAGGCCAGTTTCTGTGTCAGTTCATCATATGGTTCACGTCAATTTGGACATGAGAAAAATTGCTGCAAAATGGATCCCCAAATGTTTGAATGTTGATCAAAAGCGTGCAAGGGTAGAAAAATCGCGTTCGATCATTGCTTGATTTGAAAACGATGTAGACTTCTTAAACCGAATTGTTACTATGGATGAGACTTGGGTACATTTCTACGATCCAGAAACAAAGCAACAATTGATGGAATGGCGACACTCTGGTTCTCCAAGACCTAAGAAGTTTCGTGTCCAAAAATCTGCTGGAAAAGTTCTTGCTTCAGTTTTTTGGGATTGCCATGGAGTAATCATGATTGATTTTTGGATAAGGGTAGAACAATAACTGGAGATTACTATTCGACATTACTGACCACTCTACGGAAAAATATTAAAGAGAAAAGACGCGGAAAGCTATCCAAAGGTGTTTTGTTTTTGCAGGACAACGCCCCTGCACACAAATCTCATGTTGCCATGCAAAAAATTCGTGATTTAGGGTTTGAATTACTAGAACACCCACCTTATTCACCCGATTTGGCTCCGTCCGACTATCACCTCTTTCCTCAACTGAAAAAAAGTTTAAAAGGTCGTACATTTTCTTCCAACAAGGAGGTAATAGAAGTTGTGGAGGGCTGGTTTGCAGAGCAAGAAAAAACATTTTTTGTTAAAAGGTCTAGAGACGTTGCAGGTTCGCTGTAATAAATGTATTCAATTAAGAGGAGAATATGTTGAGTAATAAAATATTTTGACATTGAAATTTTGTTTGGTTCTATAGTAGGCTAAGAAATTTTTAATATATTCTCGTAGATTCAGTTATATGAACCAGGACACATAAAAACCACTTGAATCGAAAAGCCACAGTAAGAATAAGGTAATGCTGGTTATTAATGTTGACTGTCTTATAACAAAGCGAGATCAGGTGGATATTTATGTCAGTAAAGGTGTTACATTTATCGGCGTTGAGGAATTTCAAATGGATCGGTGACTTATTATAATTAAATTATTAAATGTAAAAATATAGTTATTGCAGGTTTCTATAAATCACCCAGTTGTTATAAAGCTACAATTTTAAATGGAGTCTCAAAATGGTTAGAAAAAGTACAAGAAGTAAACAGGGGCACTAATAAATCTCGCATAGTGGCAGAAAATTTTAATATGGACTGATTTTTTAAAGATCAAGAATGTCATGCAAAGAGACTTCAAGGTGTTGTTCAAATGGTGGGGATGAGAGAGTTAGTTTAATTTCCCACCCGTATAACATTGGACTGAGAAAGTAGATTGACCTGTTATTAGTGGATGGTTTTAATTGCCATTGTAACGTCTTTAGTAGACAAAAAATATCAGACTATATTCAAGTTGGTGTTGTTATGAAGATACATTGATATTATGCTTATATCTGAAACCCATTTTACAAAGCGAAGTTTCCTTAAAATCCCAAAATACCCACTCTACTTCATTAACCATCCACAAGGCACCTCACGAGGCGGGTCAGCGGTAATAATAAAAATTCCAAACCAAATTGACAGTTGCACTCAAAACGTTCTTCAAGCCACGAACATAGTCATAGAAGACTCCTTAAATCCTCTAAATATCTCTGCTGTCTATTTTCCTCCGAAACATAGCGTAAAACTAGAACACTATAAAGATTGCTTTAGCATCTAAGGCGACGAATCTTAGCTGGTAGAGATTACAACGCCAAACATTCCAACTGGGGCTCTAGACTAAATACATCCAAAAGGCGCCAACTATTAAAAACCATAGAAATAAACTACCTGAACTATCTATCCACCGGGGAACCCACATACTGGCCAACAGACAGAGATAAAATACCCGACCTTGTAGATTTTGCTATCACAAAAGGAATCTCGCATAACTTTGTTACAACAAAATCAAGCTTCGATTTATCTTCCGACTACTTTTTAGTCTTAATCACCATATAGGACAAAGCAATAAATGCAAATAAACATCCGAGTATAAGTAATAAAAATACAAACTGGGATGAATTTAGACGAATCGTTAACAATAATCTTCCGTTACATATCACCCTTAAAACGAAATGAGATATTAAAACAGCTGAGAAATTTTTTAACAATACAGTCCAACAGGCGGGTTGGAATGCAACGCCCAATCCAACGGAACTAAACTCAGACCTTAATTGCCTTCCAACGATACAACAAAAAATCTTGGAAAAAAACAAGCTTAGAAAACGGTGACAAAGATCGAGAACAGCAGAAAGTAAAAGATTGTTCAATGCTAAGACACAAGAACTTAAAGAGCTTCTCAACAATAATAAAAACAAACGTATTCAAATGGAAAGCGAAAGGATTAAGCATGTCATAAAGACATAACCACCTGTCTAGGAATATGGGCCAGAAGCAACAAGGGAAAACGTAAGTTTTTGCAGAGCACCTCTCCGAAGTACTTGAAACTCTTTTCCAGCTTGAACCAATACTCCCCCGCATAAAAATCGATGAAGTTCAAAAAGTTGTTAACAATTTACACCCCAAGTAAGCACCGGGGTACGACCTGTTTACTGGGCAAATTTTTAAACAATTATCTTACAAGGAAGTAAAATATCTCACGCAATTATTTAACGCCACGGCACAAATTATTTTAATTCTAAAACCTGAGAAATCTGCAGATAAAATAAACTTGTATAGACTAATAAGTCTATTACCTATGATTGCAAACGCACCCTGGTATGTAACTGTGGTGTCTAGGGTGAGTATTAGACACCGGTTTACCAGAGAAAGAACTGCGTTATTGTTTCGGGTTTAATTGCGTTTATTTACATTTCACTTACAATAAATGCGACGGAATATTTACGTGCATCAATGGTCGTCGGTCGTCGAACGTATTCGTAGCGTACGAGATGCAGCGTTTGCAGAAATGCTGGCGTGTTACATGTCGTCCAGATTACTAATCAATTGGACGCTGTCTTGAGATGTCGTTGGTCAACGACTCCCGGTTTAGTATACACTCTCGAAGTGCACTGGGTTTGTAACTCGTGACTGAACTTTATCTCAAACTGAACTGCTTATTGTACCCGCTTTGTTTTATATCTGATAATTAGGTTAAAGCTTTGTAAACAAGGTGTTCAAATGCTTTCCGTGGTTTCAGCATTTGTTAATTGTATTTTGTTTTGCTGGCTTTTCTTTCCGCATTCCGCGAGTTGCTTCATGCGTATGTGAATTAACGATACATGACGATGGGGTTGAGACGGCAACCCCATATAACAAACCCGGTTATTCGGAAGGATTTAAAAATTCCAACTGTCAAGGAGGAAATAGGCAACTTTAACAAGCAATATCGAACCAGACTTAAACAACTTGGCAACAAATCTTATAAACTAGCCAAGGAACAACAGAAGACTACTGCGATCTACGCCAAATAAACAACCAAACAGTTACTCTAAATTAAACTAGTTTTAGTGTAGAATTAATCAAATCAAATCAAATCAAAAACAGCTTTATTGTCATTGAAATTCACAACATTTCTTGGACAAAGCATAATAACAAAAAACATAAAATAGAAATAAAGTGCATTATTGCAAATACATTTATCAACTAAAAAGTTAATTACAACCAAATATCAAGTAAGTAAGTATATAAATAGTTGAACTCAATATAGGGTGTTCGGTAGAAGGGTGAACACAGGAAAATGACAGATAGGTGGGGTCTTCTCCTATGTGCTCAGCCCATAAAATTTGACTTAGGCCCTACTTTGGGTTTTACCCGATTTTTTAAAAAAAAAGCCGACTTTCGCCGCTTTCACACCTTTAAACTTCCAAAAGTTTCCTTTTTATTGACAAGTCTGGCAAAAATTATTTTTTTTTCTGATCTTGATACATAATAGGTCTTTAAGTAATCAATATTTTTTATAAGAATACCGGTTAACAAAAATAGGAGCTTCTAAACTATAAAAAGAGGTAAAAAATTATTTGAAGACGAACTTTGCATTTCAATGAAAAAAAACTGGAAGAGATCGATGGCTTCAGATTTTATGTAAACATCTCTACTGTATGCTCTTTCTAACGGTATGCGATTTTATGTATTTTTTAAGAATAACTGGAGTTATTCGTAATTTTTTTCAAATCGGACGATTTTGACGAAACTCTACTTTTGGAGAAAATTAATTGTTTGACAAAAATTAAACAAAAGTATGACCTACTATGTATCAAGATCATAAAAAAATTAATTGTTGCCAGATTTGTCAATAAAAAGGAAACTTACGGAAGTTTAAAGGCGAAAGTTGGCCTTTTCTTTTTAAATCGGGTAAAACCCAAAGTAGGCCCTAGGTCAAATTTTATGGGCTGAGCACATAGGAGAAGACCCCACCTACCTGTCATTTTCCTGTGTTCACCCTTCTGCTGAACACCCTATATATGTAAATCCAAATACTCTGAATAACTGAATTTCATATAAATTAAAATTAGTTATTATTATTAAAAGTATCAGCAAACAAATCAGAGATTTGATATAATGGTCTGTCAATCAGAAATTATTTATAGTTTAGTTTGGGGATACATTTATTTGTAAGAAGCTGGTAGGTGATGGTACAATTTTATACCACTATACATAATAGAGTTTTTAGTACATTCTAGATTCGGAGTATCTAAGCTAAGGTTGTAAGAAAAGGAGTTTCTAGTATTATGCGAATGAACCTGCCTTTGCGGAAAATTGTGCAGATAGTTATGAATGAAACTAACGGTTTCTAAAATAAATAATGCCGAAAGAGTTAACATTTAAAATTTTTTAAAGTATTCTTGACAATGGTCTCTCTTTTCAGTTCAAAAATGTGTCTGATAGCTCATTTTTGTAAGTTAAAAACCCCAAAACGGTAAATCATATTGCAAAAGAGATTGAAAAAGAGCAAAATATGTTGTCTTAGCAGTGATTACATTTAGTTCACTGGAAATTGTTTTTAGTGCATAACATGTAGAAGACTTATTTACTAATGTACCAATGTGAGGCGACCATTTCAAAGAATTGTCTAAAGTAAGACCTAAAAACTTCAAAAGTCGATTTAGCAACCTGAATTATATTATTGTCGTGTAACACTATGGGATTTAATTTTCACTACATTTTTAGTGCCAGAAGATCTTTTTTTATTTAATTTTCGATCGATTTCGATTGTGGTGAGACTCTCCACGTAATGATGGTGTCATCTGCTAATAATGTTATTTTTCTGTTAATATTCAAAGTTGTTAAATCGTTTATAAATAATAAAAATAGGGTTGGTCCAAGAACCGATCATTGTGGAACTCCATGTATAACATTATTTGCATTTGAGTTTTTATTTTTGATTTTGAGGTATTGTTTTCTATTGCTTAGGTAAGATGCATCCCACTTGAGTGGAGTCCCTCTTATCCTATATTATTCCATTTTTGTGATTAAAATATTATGTCTTACACAATCAAATGCCTTAGCAATCCCTCGTTTACAGCCTTAAGAATTTCTCCCAATACAGAAAACGTTGCATCCGTAGTATTACGATTTGTAAAAAGCCAAATTGATAGTCACTGATAATATGAAATTGCACGAAAAACGACAATTATTTGTTTTTTAGTAACTTTTCTATTATTTTTAAAATTACCGATAACACTGCTATAGGTCTGTAATTACATACATTATCTTCACATCCGCCCTTGTACAACAGAATGATGACGGCTGTTTTTATGCAATCCGGGAATATCTCTTTACAGAAGGAGTCGTTAATTAGATAGTTGAAATAGGACAATGTGTTTGACGGTAGGTGGGAGAACAATTTAATTGACAGACCATCTTCTCCTGTAGAAGATTTATTTTTATATCAGAAATATGTTTGAATGATATTATCAGCAACGGATGAAAAATAATCGTTTAAATTATCAATAGTTGGTAGTTGCGTAACAGTAGATGAGTGCTTATTTTAAGATTAGTATTTAAGCATATCATCCTTAAGTCATACCAGGTTAAAAAGAACCATTTATGTTAAGGTAGATCGCTGCTGAGTAATCTCCGACACGCTGTATAAATTACCACACAATGTGCTGAATGTAAATTTACAGATTGGAAATACAATTGAATATTTAAAAGAAAATATATTGATATGTAGATAAAATATTAATATTAAATTACCTTTATTAATTTAAGAATGAATTTACACCAGGTAACACCTTTATGTTCTTTCAATTATTAGTGTTTTACGTTTTTGTATACAAAAAATTCACTTCCTTCTTTCAAGACTCAAAAATCCTCTTTCTTGATTACTAATCTTATGTCTTAATTAAACACTGAATTTTCTTGTAACTTGTTTTCAAATCCAAATATTTAAAAATACCGTTCTTTTTCCCCACGTTGGGTTAATCTTCTATATTATGATATTCTTTTCTGTATTACAGTTTTATTTTTCTTAAAAATTGCGCATCTTTTAAAACTTGTGTCAGCATACATCCAAAAAATCTGTCATTATTATTTTTGATTTTTTAAAATTTTTTTCGTCGCCCATATATCTTTTAATAGTGAAAATGACTGGTAGAGTAAAATGTAATTTACAAAGAATTCAATTTAAGGATAAATTGTTAAAATAAGAATGGTATTTTTTTAATCAATAGTAAAAAAACAATAAAAATAACAAAACAATAAGCTTGGTATATGAACCAACACTACAATATATTTCTCGCATTAAACAAATATTGCCCCAGAAAAAAATATTGTGTCACTACAGTAAAACCTCTATTTTCGGCTACCTCTTAAAAACGGCCACTTCTAAAACCGACCAAGTTTTTCAAATCAAAAACAAATTATACGGAAATATCCATATTAATAACCCTCATAATAGCAACCACCATTTATTTGTAAACTTTGGAAAAATACATGTAATTCTACCTCACATTTCGGGTTATTCTTAAGTAAGGTCATTTGTAGACAACAGCTTAGCGTTTAAGTTGTGCATAATATATAATTGTTTCATTGTGTGAGGCTTAAGTAATTACCGGTATTTAAAAACGGATTTAAAGAATTTGTTCGATTTACAATAGACAGTCATTACAGAAAAAGTGCAATTAAAAGGCTTATTAAGCTCACCCCAAAAATCGTATTTTGCGTACATAGTTTGAGTTAGTATGTTCAACAGTGCTGTTACATATAGACGTACAGAAAAATTACAATGTCGATAAAAAGAAAACGTTTGTCTCTTAAAAGAAAATTGATATAATTGTGGAAAGTAAAAGTTTAATACCAGTGCTAGAAAGTTGGCTGAAAAAT
The DNA here is from genome assembly GCA_030710515.1 of Abscondita cerata. Classification (NCBI taxonomy): domain Eukaryota; kingdom Metazoa; phylum Arthropoda; class Insecta; order Coleoptera; family Lampyridae; genus Abscondita; species Abscondita cerata. Next base: position 22,897 of record JALBCR010000451.1, on the reverse strand, counting down.
TTGTGTTGGAAGAACACATTTTAAAAAACAAATGTTATTTAAAAAAGCAATTGAAGAAGGTTCCAATACAGAGCAGAAGAGAAAATGTCGTGGAACTGAAGGTTTAGAAATTGACCGAGTAGTTTACAATTGGTTTTGTAAAGCTAGGAATATAAATATCCCTATATCTAGACCTTTAATAAACGACAAAGCATTAGAAGTTGCGGAAAATTTAAAAATGACGGATTTTAAAGCTTCAAATGGGTGGCTTGAAAATTTTGTCAAAGACATAACATAACCTTTAAAAAAATTTGCGGGGAGTCAGCTAATATTAACCTGGACACTGTTGAAGCTGGGAAAGCAATGCTGTTAGTAATATTGAAAGAATATTCACCCAAAAAAGTGTACAATGCTGACGAGACCGGACTTTTTTACCTTGCGATGCCAAACAAAACGTTTCCTTTAAAAAACGTTAAATGTATTGATAAAAAGGCTGCAAAACAAAGATTGACAATTTTATTTTGTACAAATGTGGAAGGTGATAAGGAAAATCCGTTAATTATTGGAAAAAGTAAACACCCAAGATGATTCAAAGGCTTTCATATCAACAAATTGTCTTTAGAATGGGCATCTAATAAAAAAGCTTGAATGACGGTAGAGATTATGACTTCTGGCTAAAAAAATTTGATAAAAAAATGAAAAAAGAAAATAAGAAAGTTTTATTATTTTTGGATAATGCCACGTCTCATCCCAAGTGACTTTTGAAAATGTGAACGTTGTTTTTTTATCCCCAAATACTACATCACATTGCCAGCCACTAGATCTAGGAATTATCCAAATCTTTAAGATGGCTTACAGGAAGTTTTTAATCAAAAAGCTGCTAAGATTTACAAATCCCGAACGTCCTTTTGATGATGCGAAAAAAGTATCAATTTAACTAGCGCTTTAGTTTGGATATCAGTAGCCTAGAGAAACGTTTCGCCTAATACAATTGCTAAACGTTTTTGAAAGCAGTATTTTCGGAAAAGGTCTTGCAAGAAAATTTCGATACAAAATTCCACTAACTCATCTTTTTCCTGTATTACTAGAAGGTAATCAACGTGTAAGTCTTGAAAATTATGCATTTATTAATTGTGATATTTTAACCGAAAGCCCCAATTGAAGTATTCAAGATATAATCAGTGAATTAGACGAAGGCTGTGATTCGAACAATAAAAGTGGCGCAGAAGAATCCGAAGATATGGGTGAAGTGTGTGAAAAACTAAGAAATATGCAAGGTTTTCTATTTCCTAATGACAAGAGTGAGCTAGCGGTAGAAGTACTTCAAACTCTATCAAAATGTGAATCTTATGTTTTACAAACTACACTTAAAAATGTAAAACAAACCTCAATACAAAAATATTTCTTAAAAATGTAATTTAATTATATGTATATGAATGTAATTAATTATTGTAATAGGTATAACGAGCAATTAGAAAATAGGTATATATTATGTAAAAGTATGTATTATGTATTCAATATGTATAACTCTTATTATTATATCGTCTAATTATTTAATATTGCATTAGCACATTTATAGTTATTTTTTAATGCAGATATATAGTACCCTATAGCGAACCGTATTATGTTCCATACTTAAAAGATTTTAATAAACAACGCATCAAATTAAATTTTTTTTTCTCTTAATAACGGCCACCTCTATATAATTAACGAAGTTTAAAGGAGGGTTTCCAAACATTCAAATTTAAAGGATAAAGCAATATTATGGCTTACGAATCTGAAGGACATCTGAAGTTCAGCAATATTTTGTATTCTTGTCTTGATTATCTGTTTTTCCATTATTTTGATTTGTTGTTTCTTTAACCTATAATTTTTTTCGTCATTGTCGTGACTGGCGCTTGGACCGGTCCATTATATGTCGTCATGCAATGGCTGTGCTGTTATATTTTATGTTCTTATTTACATTTTATAATGTTTACACACTTAATTAATATGATTACATGTGAATACTAGGGTGGGTAAGGGTTGACATGTTTAGGTTTATACTGATCTTTTGGGGCACCATACATAACACTTACATCACAATACAATATTTGTATAACGTACCATACGAATAAATAAATAAATATCCTGGTCAGTTTTGCAGCAAATTTTAGTGACCGCTATTTAGAGGTTTTACTGTATATTACATATAGGATTGGTTACTTAAGGTTACTTAATTATACCATTATACTTATAGAATTTAATTGATTTTATGCAAATATTTCAATTTTTTTTGTTAACTTGATTTCAGTTCTAAAATGATATATTGCTGGTTTATAACATAAAAAACTGCACATATTGTAAAAACAACATTTGTTTATTACGGCTTTAAGGGATCATAGCCTATTGGCTTATATAGTACACATACGTATGCAAACATGTAAATAGACATACCTAAAGATACAGACATATTTTTGTTTAAACATATAAGTACTAAAAGTGGTAGCTTTGAATGATAACATGGACACACACTTTACGTTTCGGGGTCTATCGGAACGACTTTTACTTAATTCAAACAAGAATACGGCCAACGGTATTTTGCATACATATAAGGATAAATGCTACCACTTCATTGTACTACCCTTCAACTACATTCACATGGTAATTTTAGCATCTCTAATAAATCGAATTAGTAAATCGTATACGCTGATTCTATTTGACCCTAGAAGTGTAATCATGTTAGTGGGTAAATTTACTTTTTAAAAAATTAGGCTACTAATCAGCTTGTTTGCTTGTTGAGAATACAAGGAGCAATATAAAATTACATAAAATTAGATCTGCTAATGGGTATTCACAGTGACATTGAGGTGAATCTAATAGTTCGCCAATTACTGCATAATTAAATTTAATTTTCTGATGTATGTATATTGTGTTACTAAAATTCATACTTTTTTGCATGAGTTAGATGATATTTCAATACAATCAAAAGCACAGAAACAAGACTAAACGTATATATTTTTTTTTAATTCCTTTACGCTTAGATTTTAAATTGCATTAAATATCTGCAGGTCATACAAATTTTGTTTGTTTCAGGTGAAAAATCTATTTATCTGGAAAGCTTTACAAACATAGGACTTTAAATTAAATTATCGATTAATACATCTTCAATTCAAGCTATTATTTTACTTTTAAATTTAATTGGGCAACGGTCTGAGTCTGTAATTGAAAATTTAATCAAATCCAACGTGCCACGAAAGAATTACAAAATTCTTTTAGACAGTCGTAAAAAGCTAAACTCAAAAGAAGTTATAACTTTATTAAAACGTGCAAACTTTGGTTTTAACAACAAACTTCCATTGGTGATAAAACAGTATTTCTAATAACTGATGTAAATAGAAGCGAAAGAAACTTCTCAATAAATCCGTGTAGGTACACGTAAACTCAAAGAAAACCATATTTATTGATATCGATTTGAGCTTTACAAATATTATTACGCGCATGATGGATGTGTTTTAGAAACATACACATTCAATCTAGGAAGTAAATAAAATCTTTCCTACCTTGCAAATATTGTGGAAAAATTGAATTCCTTCATCCCCGAAGGTTTCCAGCAACTACTCTGAAGTTCACCCGCGGCGATATTTTCTAATAGCCAATCAGGGCATCGATCTAACGTAACTTTTAAAGTAGTAACCAAAATTCTAACAGCCCCTTTGACAAGATGTCTATCAAGACGAATTGGAAGTGGTCTTAAACTTAATAGCCCCGAAGGCAAATTAGACAACTTGTCGTTATTCAGTTTTTTGCGCGTTTTCACGTTTACGTTATTATTATTATTATTAATAATTTCATTAGGTTTTTTAAATTTAGAACTTTCAACGCCGTCGTTATTATTATTAAACAAAAGAAACTTCTCGTTTTTTAACAATAAATTTAAATGACTATCACTGAAATCACTTTCGAACAACTCTTTATGAACACCACGTTTAAATCGCGACTTCGAATTATCAACGTAGTCACTTTTGTGCTGCAAGTACTCTAATTCACTCTTTTTTTCCCGATCGTTATCCTTATATTCCTTGTTAGTATCTTCTGTCATGTTTTTGTAGCTTTCATTTTGAGCTGTGTCGAACCAAATCCATACGAAGTGACCATCCATCATGTTAAGCCGTTTAGCGTCTACTAAAATCCTTATTGCCACAACTCGATCGCAAAATAGGACGATAACTCCTCTGGTTAGTCTTGAAATGTCTGCCAGCTTTCTGTAACAAAATTAATTTTTTAAAATCGACGAATAACATACAATAATTACTTCATTTGTTCTAAGTTAAATGAGTAGGTAATTGCATCATCCATTTACTAATTAATAAAATCAGTTTTTTTAATAATTTATTGGTTTAGAAAATATACCAACTGGTTGTAGAAATTAATAGTAAAGCAAAGTTTGCTTCAGATTGTTGTGTGCAAATCAATCTAAACGTACAAATGTATGGAAAGCATAATACCAGAATACCTTACTACAATTTCGTTAGTTTTAAAGATCATACCGTTGTTGGGTTACAAAACAGCAAATTGTGTTTTAAATAAAGGATAAAAACACACTACTTCGAGCGGTGTAATAGCAACATCGTATTTTCAAAAGTTTAATCAAATAGAGAAAATATCATTTTGCAATGCGACACTTGCAAATTGGCAGTCGAGGCAATCTGGTAGAAGTTACAAAATCTATCTTATGGTCTCAAAAATCGTGTTTAAACAAACAAACCATCCATTTATTTTTATGAAACGTGCTTACTGTTTATTACAACTATACAATATTAAACAAACGTTGATCCAATACTAACAAACGTGTTAAAGAGTATCGAAAGTGTTCAGTGACATAAACAATTTACTCAAAAAATAAAATATACAGCATATAGAAAGTGCGTGGAAACAAAATTTTAATGGAAAAAAAGTAAAAAACGATCAAAAGTTTTAAGGTTGGAATTTATACTTAAAACTTTGCTTAAAATGGAAGAAAAAAGAATTTAAAAAAATTGTTTAAATAAAAATTGTAGACATTAACATTTTCATTATATTTCAAAACATTTTTTAAAATAGTTACAGTCTTGTCTTGTCTTACCTCAGCAATTACTTATCGGATCAAAAAACTCTCGGAACAGAAGTTGTACATAATTAAATTACAAACAACTTTTATTCTAAGAAAAAATGAATGAAATAAATATTTTTGTAAATATTCCAAGAACTAATGAGGTGTACGGTCCTTTAACTTGACGGATTACGCCCAAAATCTAATCAGATCTGCGCTATTATAAACAAGAACCATATTTGAGTTTATTAAAATCCAACCCGTAGTTTTTTTAATCTTGTTTGTATACGGACGGACGGCTGGCAAAAATTGACATACAGAGCCACCAACAATACATAAAAGAGATTCGATTGGAAAACCCCAAAAACCAAATTTACATGGATTGGATTGAAATTTTGGGAAACTTATTTCTTAGGATTTACATTCATATAAAAAATTAAGGACTAAATCGTTGACTTACGTGCTCACACTTTGGTTGAAAAATATTGAATCTGCCCAGAGAATATGTATTGATTTTACATAAGTTAATCCTTTGATATGTAACCACTTTTACATACCTGCCGACAAAGTTGCTTAATGCGAACCATTGCGTAGGTGATCGCTAACACGAGTCGACACTAGATGTTGCGAAACTTACAGTTTGAATATGATGTACCTTCTAGTAGGAAATATAGTTCTTTGTACAATAGTCAACTTACACTTGAGTTCTCTCACTCCTGAAGGGTTCCAAAAGACGAAACAGCTGTCGAGTGATTTTCAGTGTTTGTTTGCTATTGTACAACCTCTGCAAATTTACAGCAGGTAAATCTTAGATTTTTAAGATATCTTTTAGATTTTGAGACGCATGTTTCTTCTGGGTATCAAAATGAAACCTAGTTTCAACAATTTGGTATAAAAAAAACTGCAGGGAGCTTTTCCCAGTAACGTTTGACATTTGTAAACATGAAATATTTTTGTTTAACTCAGCTACAATTAAAAACTAAAAGTTTTTGTAACATAATCTAAAAATTATATTTGTGGAATTCTTCATCACCGGCTCGGAATTACATGTAGGGACACACACATTACGTCATAAAGTTAAACGTGTACGTTGTTGTTTTCAAACAATCGAATTTTTTACAAATATTCTAATAATTTTAGTAAAAAAAAATTTAATTAATTATTTATTGTCTTGATGAAACACGTAAATTAACATGTAAAATATTGGCAAATAATTTTTTATTTTAATGTGATAATTGGCAGGTCGTTATTTCCCAAAAATCTTACCTCCAATTAATTAATTAAGTCACGATTAAAAATAATCTCTCCAATTTATTAAAAAAATATCTCAACATTTGATTAAAGTTTTATGAAAAAATGGTAATGTGAGGTATGACCTTTTATCGACGCGTATGAAGTAATGAAGGTGACCGCTAGATTCTGCATTTCCTTGTATATCTCGGGTTTGTGTTTAAATATTAAAATATATTGTAATAATTATAAAAGAGTAAGCACCTGCTCTATTCCTGGTGTTCCTTTACTGTACAATTTCCCTAAGATAGAATTAAATCAAGCATTCAAAATCTCCTAGGAATGAAAGCAAAATTATAGTTAAAGAATATCCACAAAAAATTGATGCCATTTGTAACAAGTATTTTTTTAAAGGATCCTTTTGCATGCAAAAAAATACTGCATAACGGATTGATGAAACACTACCTTCCGACTTAGATTTTTTTTATAAATCTTGTTAGTGACATCCGTTTGATACAAAATTGCATGGAGACGGTGTTTATATTTTTTCTCCATTATCCACTTTGAATTGTAATTCTAACTTTTCTTACAAATTAAATAAAAGCTGAAAGGGATAAAGAAGTATAATTTCATTAACAGCTTATTGTAACTGTTCAATAAAGTAAGAAGTTTTTTTTTGTATTTTTTTGTTTGCATCTTAAAATAAAATATTAAAACCTGCATTATTTTTGTTTAAAACTGCGGGGTTAGTTGAGAAACTATTGCTAAACTAACTCCAACTTAAACATTTAAAAAGAAATGAAGTTACAAAATAACCATTTGAATTATAACCAAATACTAATTAAATATTAACCAGTCGTGACCCCCGTGCCCGCCGTATACAAGTTGATTGTAAATTTAAGGCCACTTGATTTACTTTTATTATGTATGATAGACAAAAAATTTATTAAAAAAGTTTTACAAGTACACAAGATGAGTGTTTTACAAACTTTAACAAAATGGCTGACTTCCGGTTTAAGCAAAATGATATTAAATTTATTTTTTTTTTTAATGAATTATGTAGTATTTTTTAAACTAAAGTGATTCTTTGATAAATTCTCTTCAAAAAAACTATTATATAACTATAAATATAAATATAATAGCGTTAAAGTTACTAATAAATTAGTTATTTATTATTCAAAATCTAAAGAAATGCTTTTGATTGGTACAATTAATTTAGGAGGCTGTGAACTTGAAACATTTGTTAAACTAAATTTTTTCTTTTGTTGTTAGAAATATTTATGAGCTGTTATTTATATTAGTTGTTTTCTGTTTTCATAAGTTGCAAAATATTAATTTGATGATAAACTGCTGTTAAATTTTGATTTCGTGATTTGTGATTTTAACCGCTATAGCTACTACTACTACTAACAATCGAATTCTAACCACCGTTGTGTACATTAGTTTCACAGCCTTCTAAGATTAATTGCACTAACTGAAAGCATCTCGTTAAATTTTGAATAATAAATAACTAATTTATTTATACTACATGATTCAGTTAAACAAATAAAGTTGATACCATTTCTGCTTAAACCGGAAGTCAGCCATTTTGTGCAAAGTTTGGAAAATACTCATCTTGTATACTTGTAAAACTTTTTAATAAAATTTTTGTCTATCGCGGATAATAAAAGAGTAAATTAAGTGGCCCTGAATTTACAATCAACCTGTACAGTCGATGGTGTAGTTTTTAAGTTGATAATTTTTTTGTTTGTTTTTTTTTAATCTTTATGAAAAGTATTGTTTTTAAGCAAAGAATTTTTAATAACTGTAACTTTGCAACTAACGCCAAATAACCTCTTCACCATGTGAAGATAACTAATTAAAATGAATGTTACTTGTGATAATAGTTTGTTTTTGAATTGTTAATATGAGTGTAATTTTTTAAAAAATAATATTAAATTTAAATATGTTTTTTTCCTTATTTTATGAATTGTTTTTAAAGAAAATAATTATAATAACTGTAACCTACCAACCATCACCGTTTACCTCCATCACATGAAAACAACTTAAATTGATTACAACAAAACGTGAAAAAAGTTTGTTTTTGAAATTGTTATTATGATTGTAAGTTTTTGTGTAAAGAAAGAAATTGTAATAACTGTAACCTACTAAAGAACAACATTTACGCCCGATCACATAAAACAACTTAATTTGATTATAACAAATTCACGGAAAAAAGTTTGTTTATGTAATTATTATCATGAATGTAATTTTTTTACAGAAAGATATTGTAATAAAAGTAACTTACTAACCAACACCGTGCACCCCCGATCACATGAAAACAACTTAAATTGATTAAAACGAATTTTACGTGGAAAAATTAAATTTACATTTTGTCTAAACGGGGATTCAGAACGTTTTACCCTAAACGTCAAACTATCGTTAAATTAAGAATTCTAGGTTAATATAAATTTTGTGTAAACGGAGCTGTAGAGAATTTTACAGAGAACGTCAAATTAATATGTCTTGTTAATTTAATTTTTTGTTGTGAAGTTATTGTTTATCTATGAGTGTGGTAGTACATTTAGTGCGATAAAAATGTACATTAAATTGAATTAAATACCTATTTAAATGGTCATTATTTAATGATAACATATATTTATTGTTTCTATGGGCATATTATAGACGCATATATAAATCGTACTCAAGTATAAGGAACTTTTATATGAAATTGTAGTAAAGAGAGATTATGTATTATTATTATGTTGTTTACACAACAAACTCAAATATCATAGAATAAGTGTCACGTGATGCACATACTTAATTAAAAACATTTTACCATAAACGTCAAAATAAACGACAAATTAGTTATTTAATTAATTGTTAATTTAAATTTTGTGTAAACGAAGCCTTTAGAACGTTTTACACTAAACGTCAGAATAAACGATTAAATAATTCCTAGATTAATTTCACTTTTTTGAATGATGCTTTAGAGCATGTTACATAAACGTCAAACTGACGTCAAATTAAGAGTTCTAAGTTAATTGAAATATTTTAGGTAAACAGGGTTTTAGTGAATTTCACACTAAACGTCAAAATAAACGTCAAATTAATATTTCTTGGTTAATTTAAATTTTGTGTAAACGGAACTTTAAAAGGTTTTATACTAAACGTCAAAATAAGAATTCTGAGGTAATTGAAAGTACAAAGAACTTGTATATGAACTTGTAGTAAACAGAGATTATATGTGTTATTATTGTTGTTTTGTACAACAATTCAAAACAAGTGTCATGATGCAAATACTTTATTAAGAATTCTAATGGCCCTTTTTGCACCGACACGACTTTAACTAAAATGCACCGCTGAAAACAATCGTTGCTATGGTTTTAACTATTGAATCTAAGTTTTTAAGCATTAGTTTTAAGTTTAAGTTGTGTCGGTTGCAATTAACTCTCAAATTAATTGTAATTCTTTAGAAGATCTGGAATTTAGAGTGTTATACGTTAAAATAAGTATCTTTTACTTCTAAAAATAATCCGAAAATGAAATATTTTGTATATTTTTAATTATTTGATGAAGTGACTTATCAGGATTACTAAGACACTTCTGAAATACACAATGTTTGTTTTCACATTCAACAACAATCGTAACAGATGCAGAGAATTTATTAGATTACAAGATTTTGAAGAATATCAATAAAAATCGATTTTAATTAACACTATTAATTTTATTATCGAAAAGCAAAAAGAGTAAGTAATATAGATTGTTGCTTTTCTGCTACAAGCATGAATTGTTTATTTATAGATTTCGAAAGCAAGTGCTAGCAATTGGTCCGAGAATGTTTTTCAATGTAGAGGATATTGTTACGGGTTTATTTACAAAAGTAAAACGTATGTCGGGAACCTTTTTAGAAACGTGTGTCGTGTGTAGCATTTTACGACGAAAGTTGAATTTGCCGCGCATGTTGCAATTTTTCCATTGGTGGATTGTTTAATTCACGAGAAGTTTCGAAGATTACAAGCGGACATTTTCTACTTCCTTCTACTGGGTGTTTGGCGTGCTTCATGAAGCTAAAATTTTACACATAAATTATTAATGTGTTGTTTCAATAATTCCAAGTTAAATTGTTGTGTAAATGTAAATCCGACCGCATTCACCGTAAGTATTTCTTTTTCGTTGTTGTCTCGTGGTTGTGTTAATTCTAATTACGACGTATGCTTTAGCACGTGCGTTGACCTCATATTCTACGTGAGTTACAATCTGGATAATTTCTGGAGGTGCTGGAGTGACTGTTTAAGAGCCCTTTGCTATAAAATTGTGACTACCACGGTTTCGCCTACATTTAAGCTGCCAACGGCCGATGAACCCTACAGGCTGAGGGGTCGTTCACGCTGCATACTTGTTGTTTCAAGAAAACATATTTGCCTTCCGTTTCTTCGTTGTATACTTCTTCTAAGGAAAACCTTGGGGCTACCTATCTTCTGAAGCTGTCAAATATTGTTGCTAGCAAGAACCTTCCTTTCGAAACTGCATACTACAGAATACAGTTAAGTTTTAATGTTTAAGAAACCTATTCACTATTCATGCGTATGAAGCCACGTACATGTGACATTGAACGGTTTAAATCTCTAGCATTTAAGTAAACTTTATTTGGGGTAGACTCTACCACCGACGTTCGGTTTTGTTTTTAACTAGCTCCATAGAAGCTACTTACTGTGCTATTTTGAGTTTAAGTTAGTTTTAAGTCATCGTGTTGTACGGGACGTGTGTACGTCAAGTTTCCTTAGTAACCAATCATCAATTGGAACGCTAACTTTAATTTGAGGTGTAACAAACAAAAGCTTAACTGAATTTCGACACATTAATTAAATTTTTGTTGCTAACGCCCGTAATTCTGTGCAACAGCCTTCTCTTATTTCTGTTACATTCTCCTAGTATTTTAAGTTTTATTTTCTATATTAAATTGTTTATTTGCCTATCTGATTTGTGTTCGTTTTAGCGTGTTAGACCTTTTAGTAAAACCTATTAAACTGTCGGTTTTATTTCTTTTTATTACCCAGCAGGTGGCGTCTCGTTGGGCAGCAATATATTTCTTTGCATTTCCTCAAGGACGTCCCCAACTCACCGACTAAACCAGACACTGCTGTGATAACTACTACTAATACTGAATCCTCCACAAATTTAGTGCGCTACTTCGTGTCAAATAGTATTGTTCTTCTCTCTAGATTGTACCGCTAGAGCCGTTGATTTCTTTTATTATTATTTATGAACTACAACCATTACAATATTAGAATTTCTGATTATTCCAATGGTTTGTTGGTGAAACTGGTTATAAATATTGGACAACATAAAAATATCAAAAATATACTAAATTAATAAACTTTGACATTTACTTGACTTAAAATGGACAATATTTGACTCGCACAGAAGAGACATAAGGATACACAATTTTGCTGACTTTGATCGCGTTCCCTCCCGTGCTCCACCTTTCGCACACACATTGGCAAAACCGGTGCCGGTGACGGTGCCAAATACAATGAAATAAAATTGCAATTTCACAATGTAGCCCGATCCGACATATACTGACTTTCAAAAAATTGCAACACCTAGAAGTTGTTGAACGATTTTAATGAAATTATTAGGAAACGTCTATTTTATTAAACTTAAAGTGTTGATTAAAATTTAAAACAAAAGAACAAAAGTTTAAAAAGTTTTTTCAATAATGAGCTGCTCCGCCACTATTTGTAATGCACTCATCTAGACAGCTTGGCATGCTATCAATCAAGTGATTTATAGCTGTTTGTGTATATCATCCCAAGCTTCTTGAATCAGTTGTTGAAGATCGTGTAAATTATCTGGAGAGTGCGTAAATTACCCAGTCTCCTACCAATCATATCCCATACATGTTCAATTGGCGACAAATCAGGCGACCAAGCAGGCCAAGGGAGGACGGCAATGTTAGATTCTTCCAAAACCGTGTTGTAGCCCTTGCCGTATGAGGGCGCGCATTATCCTGCTGGAAAATGGGATCTTGCAGCCCCTGAATATATAGAAAGCAAACTGGTTGTAGCACATTAGTAATGTAACCAGCTGCGTTAAGGTTGCCGTCAATAAAGACCAAGAGTGATCTGCTACCATAACATATTGCACCCCACATCATAACTCCTTGAGTGAGGGCTGTGTTGCGTTCCACAAAAAATGTTGGATTTTTACGTTCTCCACGCATCCGTCTGACCCTCCTACGACCATTGTGGGCCCACAAGCAAAATCGGGACTAGTCACTAAACACAATTTGATGCCATTCTTGCGCCCAATTAACCCTTTTGTTGCTCCACTCTAGTCTGCGTAGACGGTGAAGTAGTGTAAGAGGAAGACAAAGCGATATGAACGCAACCCATAAGATCTTACCCGGCGATAAACGGATGACATTGACATTCTAAGTCCTGTACCTTTTATCCAATCATTTGCAATTTTTCTGGAAGTCAGTATATTTGCCGGCACGGGTGCCGACTTCGGTTTATGTAACTAGTGTTGAACTTAACAAAACGAAAGACTAAAGTAGTTAAAGAATTTTAAATTATCTTCTCTAAGTTTTTTATATAACGTGTAAAATGAGCTTTTTAAGTATCTCACAGTCAACACTGGATGTATCCAATTTTATTTTGTCATATTTCATTTTTCGGTATTTTCTCCTAAGATGAAATAATCCTAGAATATAACGTCTGTTGACAGTAGGAAGAGCACACATCGTTCTTCATGGACTGTTTAACATGTACTGAAACAGATTGGCACTGATATGCCGGCCTAGTGTGAAAGACGTTGTTCTACGGTACCGGAACCGGCACCGGTTTTGTCGGTGTGTGTTGAAACGGCCTTAGAATGCGGCGTATACTTTCTGAAATATTTCAATTTCCCGACTTATCCCTATACTTAACTAGTCTACCTAATAATTCATGTGACGTTTTGCGTTATCGCTTAATACCGGTTTTAAAATAAGTTTGTTTGAAAGTGTACGAAACACAACATATTTATTAAGCAACTTTGTCGACAGGTATGTAAAAGCAGTTACATAAGTCGATCGTTCGATAATTATAGCCAACATAAGCTTAGCAAAAAAAATCTCGAATCGCCTGCTGTAAATTCGCAAGAGGTTGTACAATAGCAAACAAACACTGAGAATCGCTCGACAGCTGTTTTCGTCCTTTTTGGAACTCTTCAGAAGTGAGAGAACCCGAGTGTAAGTTCACTATTGTACAAATGCGTGCTTTCAACTGTATTAGCTTAATGCGAACCATTGCGTACGTGATCGCTAACACGAGTCGACACTAGATGTCGCAAAACCTACAGTTTAACAACATATTTATTTATAATCATGTGTAATTAACTGTCTAGAATGGTAATTCAAAAAAATTTTTCAAAAATGTATTTTTTCATATCCTAATTTATTTTTATATTGTAAATGTAAAAATAGTTTTTTGATGCACTCGCACGGAGAGGTAGCGTTTTCAAATAGGTAAAGTTAATTTTTTTTGTATAAATGCGATTGTTTGTTATTGTTGTTTATAATATGCTACTAATCGCCTGAAGGGAAAATCCATATCTGATAGCAATTATGATTTGAAGTCAAAAAGAAACAGACAAAAACGATTTGTGTGTTGATGGTTGCTTTAAAAACGGTCATTTAATTTGACACTGTTTGTACAAATAACTAAATCTAATTTTGAGCACAACTCAAAGCTTTATCAATGAAACGCTACAGATCAAGCTTTAGTAAATACATTATAAATGCAAAGCTCATGTTTAGTACTAATAAAATAACAAAAATAAATGTAATAAAAAAAGATCATACTAATTAGGGTGGTTTTCTTACAACGGTTACATTAAACACTACACAGGAATCTGAAACTTCACCAAAGGGTAAGTATTACATAATTTAATTTTATGCACAAACTTAATTTATATTCCCAGTGACAGTTAATTGCATTTAATAAATTATAAAATGAATGGTAATGAGTGTCGGTGGTTTTATATAATGATTATGTTAAACAACACACCACATTTTATTGCATAATTCAATTTAATTTATTGTTAAATTTGTATCCTCAGTAAGAATTCATTGAATTTAATAAATTATAGACAAAATTGATACGACGTATTTTCCATACTCAGTTTTCGAGAAATTTCTAATTAAGCCTGTTCTAATTAACTTAAGTTGTAATTTACTCTTAATTTATTTCGTTAATTTTAATCTTATGTAAACAAGAATAATAACAACCAATGTTACAATAATCGTGTAATTAGGCAGCCATTTTCATTTTCCTCTCACAGTAAAATATTATTTAATACGTTAAAAAAAATTAAATAAAACTAGACAAACAACAAACAAGAAAATATTAAAAATTTGCAAAATTTATTGCAACCATTTTCTATATTAAAATTATGAAGTTTCTCTAGTCATTTTCTTGCACACCGAAATAAATTTTTTCATATTATTAAAGCATTAGCGTTGTGAAAAATTAAGCCAAACATAAATTACATTAATGTTAGCCCCGTTACAGAAGAAAAATCTTTAGAGATGCGAAGAAACCGTTCATCAACAATAAAATTCTTTGAGCAAAACTGGCGTAGCGGAAATAAAATTACTAACTAATATCGAGTTGGCAAATCTCCCGATAATAAAATACAATTAACGACGTCGAAAAACACTTTTTTAGCTTTATATAAAAAATTAGAATAATAAACTACATGATTTTGTTTCAATAAAATGACTTCTCGCCTTTATGGGAGTGCAACAATTCTTATCAGTTCGATAAAAATAAAAAAATTAAAAATATAAGAACAATAACCGAGTTTTAGTTTTTCCACTACTTTAGTTATATTTAGATTTAGAACCGCATTAAAAATTGTTTTAAGAAAATAAGTAAGTAGTTATTGATTATTGTTGCTCATATAACGTACCATCTGAGTTAAAGACTTTTGGTTTCGTAAATTATCTGCCTTGTTTTGTAAGTGGGTTCCTTTATTTCGTTTTTGAACATAACATACTAGACTAGTTACTTGTTATGAATAAAATATTGTTTTGTTCGTAATCAATTTACAATTCTTTGGTACATATTAAAACTATTACCTCAACTAATGGCAAAAACCTAGCATAGTCTTCCAATCAAATGACGAATTAATTGACTAAATTGTGGTCCTTTGAGCCGGATTACGCATTTTGTTCAACTAAATGGAAAATTAGTAAAAACGAGTTTCAAGGTTAAACATATTTACAAAAGTCGTTACAGTTCCAACAATCAATCGACTACACGCAGGTATGTTCCTTATCTTCCTATACTGTTCATTGTATTATAAACCTCATCTAGAATTTATTGTGCTATTGTACATTCCAAATTTATTTTATTTATTTTTTAAATTACAAATTATACTACTAAACGTTTTAAAAACGTGTCAATTTATTATTCTGTAATTACAAATTTAAATTGGAATTCCGTTTAATTTTACATTTACTCTTAATTCTTGTAAAAGATATTGCTTGAATATTAAATATTTACAGTTGAGAGTTTTTTTTCTCTAATTAAGTTTCTAATTGAAACCTGTCTAGGTGGAGATGGGGTTAAAATACGTTTCAAACTACATAAAAGGCTGATGTTTCGCCCAAACTTGTGAGGGCTTTATTATTAGTTTTGATAAAACCTCACAGGTTTGGGCAAAATGTCGGCCTTTTTATGTAGTTTGAGATCGTTATCTTTAACCCCACCTCCACTTAGAATTATATAGAATTATTAAGTATTTAATTGAAATATGTTTACAAAGAAATGGAGGCAATGTCTCGCTGTTTGATTAGTTTTATAATAATAACAAAAGCATATCTGGTAACTAAACATAAAGAAAAAATAAAAATTTTTATAGAGTACCGCAGATAAAAGTAAATAACAACATTATCGAACTGAATATTAACCACACTCCCTTGCCTAGAATACTTAAAAGAATACAACTAATTCCTATAGCGTATGCAGAAAATCATCCACAACGTCAACCAATCTTCAGAACACCCAAATCACTCAACCAGCAGCCTTGTTTTTTCTCCCGAAAAAAAACCGAATCCCACGCAGACAATCTAGAACTCCAATGCAGCCCAAACTACCAAATCGCCGACCTTGATTATATTTCACGTACCGAATTCAGAGTATCGCTATTTCCTATTCCGACTAAGCAACCACGACGACGATTTAATAACGCCTACATCTTACACCACGATCTGCAAAATCATACATTCCCTTTGCAAACGTAAAGTTTTTGGTCCTGATCAAATCACAAACTTCATGATCCAATACTTCACACGCAAACCTATAGCATTCTTTAACGTTATCATCAACTTCATACTAAAAGTATGCTACTTCCCCGTCAACTGGAAGATAGCCGACGTCATAATAATCCCAAAACCTTTAAAAAACCTTTACTTTCCGCAAAAGCTCACCGCCCGATTAGTTTATTTCCCGCGCTTTCATAAAATCTCTGAAAGAATTAACTTATACAAGCTTAACCTGGACATCCCTCCATTAAAAATCCTACCCGACAAACAATTTGGTTTCAGACCAAACTATTCTACAACCCAACAACTCTTACGTGTAACCAAATGCTGCTACCAATCCGTGGCCAACAACCAGGCCGCCGGAACAGTATTTCTCGACGTCTCAAAGGCTTTTGACCGTGTCCGGCACGCTGGCCTTGTCTACAAACTTACTTATCCGTTCTAACATTCACTCAAAATTATTCCGCATAATCCACTGATTCCTGTCACACCTTCGTATCCAAATCAAGTTAAACAACATCAAATCCTCAGTCCGCTATCTCACCGCCAAAGTTTTGGAAGCCTCCTTCCTTTCACCTATATTACTTAATATCTACACCCATAACATTAAAAAAACTCCACGAACCAAACTAACCCTATACGCTGATGACACCGCCATCCTAACACCCAACTCAATACCTACAATCCGTTAACGCGGAAAAGAGTGCTGCAGTAATATTTTCCCGCAAACTCAAGCACCGACTAGATGGCCAACTAATCACCCTCAATTCTCCCATTCCATGGACCAAATCCGCCAAATACCTTGGAGTTATTCTAAATAACCTCCTCATTTTGCATCCCACATTCAATCGGCCTCTAACAAAGCCCCTTTTTTTTCCCTCTTTTTTCTCCTCTCTCTTTCTCTTTTTTTTTTTCTCCCTTCTTCTTTTTTCCTTTCCTCCTCCCCCCCCCCCCTGTCTTACCTTTAACGCTCTTAGATACATCTGAAACAACGACTTACATCACGACACCAATCTACCTACTATCCTAGCACAACTCCGCCACCGCACTGTCCTTCATATTACGAAAATCCAAACCCACCCCCACCCGCTTATTATCAAAGCCACCGGTTAGGACGTATCCTATCCCTTCAAAATCAAAGGCCCTAAGACCGCTTTCCCCGACGACGTCTAAAACCCTTCCACCCCCTTAAGACTTCGTACGTAGTCACACTACACGCACATGGTCATCAGGTCCAGGAAAAACTTGTTTCATCCTTTCCATCTACCATGCAAGAGGAGGTCGATTATCGTCTTTTATAAGCACAATTTGCCCGACGCATAGGTTTCAATTACCTTGAAACCATTTGGTTTGTGGTTGCAAAGAGATTAAGTATTCAGATGACCATTGCCTCCAAAACTACTGGTGAGCGAACTGTATTGCCTTGTTAGCGTCACAAATATTTTTGGGTAGATTTAACGATTCTTTAACATGTGCAAGATTGTTCATTTTGCGGCCGATTAAAAAATGCGAAAGAGTTATAGGTTCCAAATCATTTGGAACGACAGTTAAAGGCCCAAGCGGACGAACGTTGAGTATACCTTCAACTTGACAGAGAAATGTAGTCATGTCTTTATAAAGAAAACACAATTTAGAATTATTTTATTTAACAATGTCTTACGAGACTTAATGTTAGACTCCTCCAAATTAAGAAGACCTGGCGGATATACATTTCTAATTTATTTCCTTCTTAGCCAATTCGGAAGCTAAAATATCAGCAGAAGAGTTTAGAAGTCTATTCATTTTTGAAGCCGTTTTGCGGCACGAATAAAGTTTCTACCAGTATCAGAAACTATTAGATGGGGTTTACTACGTCTAAAAACAAAGCAACAAAATGCAAGCAAAATGGCAGCTGTAGAAAGTTTGGTTATCAGTTCCAAATGAATGGTCCTGGTACTAAGATAAATAAAAAACATAGGTACGATTTAAGTTTAGTTTTACAAAGGTATTTATGATTGTTAAATAAAATAATACCCGCAAAATCAACCCCTGTAAAATAAAACGGGTAAACATAACTTAGACAAATTGATAGCAAAACACCAATATCGAGCAGGCGATAAAAGACAGTTACTTGGGATCCAGCAACAAACGGAGGTGTTCCAAATTCAACTATTAACCGGGATAAACGGTGTTTGCCAGACAAATCATAGAATGAGCGCTTCAAAAGGAAAAGTAGATTGAGAAAATCTACTACCCACTATAATAGTTGATAGAATCATTGTCGTCAAGACGACAGACAAACAATATTCTGTCACTTTTAATTCAAGAAGAACTTGATTATTCAATTGTGCTAAATTAGGCCATAACTGTAAAGCTAAATGAAGGAACAATGTCCATTCCACCACAGACTTTGACTTTAAACTATTAAAGGTGAGACTCCTTGCGAAGCTACATCTGCGAGATTAAATTCGAATTAGTTCTTGAACATAGGAGACACGGTTTGAAACAAATTGATTAAATTTATGAGGGTGCGTTTTAAGTCAACCAAGTACTATAGAAGAATACGTCCAACACACAATTCAACTTCAAATTTAGAAGTGACTTGACATATCAATCGAGACAATAATTAGGCACCCTGAAGCTCCAAACTAGGTATTGTGAGAGCATTTAAGGGAGCGACTCTGCTTTTAGCACATAGAAGACGATCACTAGATAAAAATTAGAATCAGCTAGTCAAACATAAAATTAAACCAAGTATGCAAACTTACTAGCATCGCAAAAACTATGTAATTCGAATAGAACTGGTTTAATGACAAACACGATGAGTCGTTTAAAATTTAAAACAGTCCAAATTGATGTCCCATTGTAAACTTAATAATTTTGTTTTTTTCCCTATTAATGTCATATATGCAAGGATAAAGAGACTTATCAGGTATACTTCGCAAAGCATGTAGATCATTGCAAGCTACTTGCGTAGTTCAAATTGATCGCGCATAAATACCTTCGAAAAATCAGTACATATGCCCTGAACTTTGCTTACAGAATTTGCACCACTAATTGCATAATCAACGTACACTCATGAAATTTAAAACTTAGATACCACAATTTCTGTAAACAAAAGTTTGCACATTTATGAAGGGCTTAAGGGTATTATTTACAATTCTAACAGCAGGTATTCTCAGCAGAGGTTATCTTATAGAAGGACTGTAGAATGAATCATTACACTAAGCACGTTTTAGAAAATAGGTACTTTACTTTGCTTACTTAATTTTTTCCTTTAAAGAATATATTTAAAGGTATTGCTAATTAAACAATCAGGACTTGCGAATTGTTCTAAAATTCTTACGTAGCACTATACAAATTAATGTTCCGATTGCCGTTCGGTTCGTTGTTCTGTTTGTTCCTGGGTTTGTTGTTCAGGTGTGTACGAAGCTTACAATAAGCATATCAATATGAACTATATCTTATGAAAGGAGAGTTATGTAACTATAATTAACGACTTAACGTTACGTTAGTAGATTCCATTTACTATTTACACATATTTTCTTGGAAATTCGGATAATTAACTATCAGGATGATGATGACTCTTGTTAGCTTAGCTTGGCAGTTGCTGATATTATGTTTTAAAAATGTACGATTATTTTGAATCCCAGATGCATTTGAAGTTAAATTAAATTTCGTTTGAAGCTTATCTCAATCAATTTTGTTTCACTATTAATTTCGTCTAGACGTATGTCTGTCACCTGATAGTGTTTTTCCGTTGAATAAGGCAGTATAGAAATTTTCATATAAACATTCCCAAAGATATAATTCTGCTAAGTGTTTATTTCGTGCGTATCTAATGAAGAAGTTCGAAGAAATCTGTCGTCATGCAGTAGATAACTCTTGTTGATTTAACATTTTCGTTGTTTTAATTCCAGCAGTTCCCGTGGTATCAGTGAAATGGAATACCCTGTTTTGAATGAATGAAAGAGTCTTGTGTTTCTGCGTGTTGAATTCTGAGTATTGCGAGTGTTTGTTTTGGTCGCGGTTTGAAAATATGAAGTTTGCTAAAGTAATGTTTTTTTAATGAAAAGAATACGGGAATGTTTTCCCTCTCTGAATTATGTTTTTTTACGATAGTTAATTTGAAGTCAGTGATTAGTTATGACTCAAGGGAGCAACATCTAAAGTTTGCGCCTCTACGTGCGGATTATCGTTTTAAAAAAAAAAACAATTAACAAGTCGCATATCATGTATTGTGTGTGTTTACTCAAATTTACTAAATTCCTGGAACTAACAGTTCACAAACGTTAGAGCAGTTGTCGAAGTGTAATTAGAAATTACCTTCGCGTTAAGTGCGGAACCCCTGAAAATTCTCTAACCAGTGAATTTGATGGTTTTATGTCGTATCGATCTTTTGGGATATAAATGTCGTTTATAACGGATTATTAACAAATAAACAAAAAAGTTCCGATTTAGTGTAAAAAGCATTCCGATTCTATAAAGTGTTTCGATTGTAATGAGTGTTCGCGGAATCAAATCAAATTAGAAGCGAACTTTGGTTGTCGAATCATTGAGGAACAGATTTAAAAGGAAATTTTGGGTGAGATCTCGTAACCAGCCAAAGCTGCCGACGTTTATGGTTTTGGAAGTTTACATCTTTTTCGACAAATTTCAAGAAATGCAACCATGAGAAAATTACCGAAGAATATTAACTGTAAGTAATACCTATAAATCAGCAATCATCCCGTGAATTAAGTGAACTTTGTCGCGCAGTGCTTTCGTATTAAATTAGACTCTGTTATTTTTTGTCTCCCTGCTTATTTGTAATGTTAGTTATTAAGAATTGTTTATTGTGATAGAACTGAGAATAACTACAAATAGTATCGTTTTCATTTTCGTTAATTTAAGTAAATTCATTTTCAGTCTTTAAAATTAAATTCTCATTTCCGTCAATGATGTTATAAATTTGTATTAGTTGTAAGTTACGTCCTTTGATTATTTTGTCTACGAACGGATGGAAAAAATCCCAACCTGGCTGTGCTCTGATGATTGCGCTCGTTTTAATAGTTATCTAGGTCAGGTTCAGCATGGACTCCATTTAGATGATTACATGTAAATATTCTTTTAATATTTTTTTTTTTTTTTTTTTTTATCTTCTCGAATTTGCTTTTCCTTTTCCTCGGTCTTCAGAAAGCAAGTGTAAATATTTTAGTAGGACCAAGGTGGCGCTCAGCAAAATCCCCGAATTTTAATCTTTTTATGACCCTTGTGTTTAATCACAGGTGTGTGGAGCTATGCTCAACGACCCTTCTCTGTTTAGCTAGCTTCCAACTCGTTACTAATTCAGAATGTAGTTCTTCAACTTCGTACCGATAATGACCCTATACTTCGCGGGTTGTGCGCAACTGGATACAAGCAAATAACTTGGAGCTGTTACCCCCAGCAAAGCCCAGATTTTAACATTATCGAAAATGTTTGGGCTCGAATACTTGCTGTTATCCGAAGACAACAAGGGCCAAATTTTATACCAGTAAACCGTAATGCACTAATTGCAGCCATTGATACCGCATGGGAAACGATTAATATTAATTATATTGATACCTTGATAGCGTCAATGAGCAGACGCCTCCAAGAATGTATCAATAATAATGGAGGTCACACCCATTATTGATTTCTTATATTTATTTATATAGTAATACCTTTATTTAAAAAAAGTTTTCATTTAATTTTAAACTATAACTTGGTATCTTAATTATAATTATGTAATAAATTCTTGTCAAAAACTAAATATATACGTTGACAATAAGAATTGCCTTAGTTTTTATTTTCACTTTTTATATTAACTACAGAAAAAAATGAAACGTCATAAAATATACATTTTGTAAGGACTAAATATTATGAATAGAGAGTTTAATGATTTTTTTAATAACTTACAATAATTAGTAGGTTAGATTTATTTAAAATAAGTAATAATCAGTCAACCCAAATAACCATGTTTAGTTTTTGATTTAATTTAAAAGTTATTGCTTGTAGACGTTTTTAAATCAAAATTATTTCTAATTTTATTTTGTAAACATTTCCTAAACAAAATTTTGATTCGATAATTAATCGAGCTATGGTGTTTAATTAGCGATACCTTCAAATATATTCTTTAAAAAAAAAATTAAGTAAGCAACGTAAATTACCTATTTTCTAAAACGTGCTTAGTGTAATGATTCATTCTACAGTCCTTCTATAAGATAACCCTGCTGAGACTACCTGCTGTTAGAATTGTAAATGATACCCTTAAGCCCGCTTCACAATGTGCAAACTTTTGTTTACAGAAATTGTGGTGTCAAGTTTTAAATTTCATGAGTGTA